>JARFOD010152085.1:0-12445 GCA_031763545.1 Mopalia muscosa | reverse complement strand
GAAAGCAACCTCTTTTCTCGCCTCTCACGATCGACCGAGGAAGCCGAGGGAGTATTCTGCAGGGCCATGGCCCACCCCTCCCTCACGGAGTCACGGGCCTCTGCAACTCTGGGAAAACCGCGCCATACTAATGTCTATCTTAGCAGAAAGTCACGAGATGGGGCACTACTTTTAACCAAAGTTACGGAAAACCCCAGCCGCTTAAAAATTTGAAAATGTCTTATGTGGGTCAATGTCAAATGGAACAATTTTTATTTAAGAAAAACTAAATTTGTTAGTATCTTGACAAAAGGAACTGCGTTGATATATAGCTGAATGACACCATAGAATAGTCACGGTGTATTAATACATCTGTAATTTGTCTCGAGACGACAGCGACATTTTCGTTAATTTATCGAATATCACTACATTCAAAATGGTCCTGGTTTATGACCAATCGGTCCATACGCAAGTCATAGAGGTAAGACGGCGACGGTTTTAATCAAATGGTATCTGTCGTGTCAAGGTCACCAAATAAGAAGACATAACCGGGTCAGCTGAAAATCGCTTTTAAACAGTTGCTTTGACATTTCAGGTTCTGGTTTAAATAGAATGGATCCAACTGTTGAGGTCACTTCCGGTAAAGAGGAAGTTGTGTGTGTTTAAGGATTTGACGTTTACTACGATAATATTTGTTTAGGATTTAGATTTGGGCCCAATTCAACCCGATTTTAAATTTAGCACAATTGAAACCAACAAATGTGCTGGTTGATATATCATTTCACGTACAGCGGAGGAATTTGAGAGGCACAAAATTAGGTTTATATGTTGTATTGTAATATAACGGGGTATGAAGCACACATGTGCAATCCGACTTGCGCACGTCATACGGCTTATACGAACGAACAGCTGAATCTTATTTCCTCACAGCTTTCTCTCTTCAACGTCACTTAAGTAGTTTAATAAATTTTATTCGTAAGATCGTCGCGTACATAAACTATTGAGTTTCCTAACACCCCACCTATTCAGACACTAAAATAACATACTTTATAAAATAATGAACCTATAATCTATTTGCTTTAGTCCGTGAATCGCATATCTTTGTAGGTGACCACACCGGAGGGTCGCAGTTCGATTTCAGAACGGTTTCGAACAGAATGAGACGAAAAGATCCGAATTTAATTCAGTCAAACAATAGACCTGTCTAGAAAAATGCTAGAAACTTATGAAACGATAAGTGTATCTTTAACTGCGACCGGATGCATGCGTATAAAACTTATTTGATCGATTTCTTTAGCGGGTGGTTAGAGGGGGCTTCATGTTGCCCTGATGCTCTCAGAGCTAAAGGGGAACAGGAAGCCGATCTGTTTGTGGTTTCTGTATAGCGCCCTGTTGTTGTACTATATTTGTCCAGTCCTGTCTTTGTTTGTTGCCAGTGGTAAGTCATCATATAAGCGAAATACCCTTGAGTATGACGTTAAATCCCAATCAGACAAACAGACAAATCCTCCTTTTATTATTGTGGTATAACGTTATATTCAAGTTTTTTTTTTCGCTTATGAAACAAATTTGCAGAAAAACTATCTTGATCTAACCTTAGGGCAGGATGTGCCAACCTTTCAAAACTGTGATCACTTCGGAAGGAAAGCAAATTAATATTCAGACAAAGCAAAACACGTTCCTTTTGTTAGAGTACTATGCCGTCATTTAAGTGAAAAATACATAAACACAGTGTTAAACAACAATCAGTCGGTCAATAAATTATTTATAAAAACTCTCCCTCCACGATCTTGTTAAAGATCCATGTTGGTAGCCGGTAGGTTGCTGTCGGACTATTCTTCTCTTATATAACAAGCACACATACATCATGTAAATATATTCTATAAATACAAATAATCCAAGCCCGGGGCCGTAGCTTAGTGATTATCGAGTGTGCTTTCTAAGCCTACTTCCGTGTACCGGTGACAGGATCGAGTCCGTCTGTCGACCTTCAGGTGTAGTATGAGGGAGTCACAAGATGTGGCTCCGGCAATCGCAGGGCAGTGTTTACGAGGTTTCCACCGTAATAAGGCAAGGAACAGAGTAAAGTTGACAATCCATCGTCATGTAAGTGAAATATCCCTGAGTACTACGTTAAACCTCAATCAAACAAACGATAAGTAAATAAATAATCCACTGCTGTCTATTTATATAACTTGTGAGGAGAAATATGCGGACACTGCGACCAAGATAAAAATAATCCAGGTTCTATTTCTGCAAATTAATCCCACTGGCAAAAGGATGTCCACTAATAATAGAAAAAAAAGCAACACTCTTTTTTAATCTTGCGTTATGATAAAGATAGACATTTCGTTGATGTGGTTTCACCAATAGGGTGATGGAGAAAAGAAAAGAACCATAAACGATGTCTGTGAGACTGAAGTGCTTTGCTTGGGTGTGCCTTGTCTGAAGCACGGGCCACGGGCACTGGAATATACATATTTATGTTTGCTTTAGCATGTTGTAAACGTCGTATGTGCTGTTAAGATAAAAAAAAAACCCATACTTATAAAAACACACTAAAGGATGCCACGGCAAAAAAAGTTTGGAAACAATTAGTCATATTATAAACAGTTGTTAAACTTGATAAGATTATACGTTCTCTTTGAAGATATTTGTTTTATACTTATTATGCTGCTGATCTTATTTGAACGAGAGATACCCCCATTCAATTGAATGTTGGCTTGGGTACATATTTGGATAGGTGGGCGCGGAGTTTGAGGGTTTGTTTGCATTGGTCACATTTATAAGTTAAATGGAATCGCTCTTCACGAATTTCCTAGTAATATTTCAGTATAACATATACAGTTTAATAACACAGTAAAAAAAGAGCCGACCTATCACATACACTTATCAGGCAACAAAGTAAAAACGTCTAACAGTAAAATGCCATAGGTACATTAACTCTCAAAGAGTGTTCAATTGTCTAGATAAGATAAAACAAAAATACTTACGATAGCAAGAATATTGACAAATTGTGATGAAGAAGACAAGGGTGTGAAATTATTTGGCGAATTGTTCTTCCTTTCAGAATGTTTGTTGATTTTTGTACTACATCTTCGACAACTGTCTCTTGTCGGCAACCCTCGAGGTACATTCTGTTTTGTGTTGTTGGCTTGAGTGTCTTTATCGTTGACTTTAATTTCACTTTCGTTTCTAGACTCCTCCGATTTGATTTCGAAACTAACACTGTTGCAATTATCCTTAAAGGATGTTGGTAAACTTTCTGTCTGTGTGCAATATTTACATCTCCGGTAACCACGAAACTTTGGGAACCTTTTTCGTTGGTAAGTGGCTAAGTCCGATAGTGACAGTGAACTTCCGGAATTTACGGAATCTCCGCTTTGTAACATATTGCGTTGACACATCAATGTGTTTGATTTACCGTCCTCCAAGTCTTTGTCAACTAAAGCTCTTAATCTAACACTTTCAACATTCACGTTCACGTCGTTTTGAGGTATTCCCTTAGCCGATTTCACGTTGACTACTTTTGTAAATTCCGGAGAGAGGTTTTCAACCTCTCTGGTCGGTCGTTCCTCAGGCCTCTCTACCGTTGTGTGCATGCAACCCATATTTACTACATAGAAACCTCACACCGCCAAGAAATAACACTTAGAATGTATCACCTGCTGCTGTTACCTCCATGGAACCCGAAAACAAATTCTCCCACGATGTTTTATAAGTTTCACACATAAGCAGCGTCAATTTGCGACATTCTAAACATCAGAGTTTGAGAATATAATGTACGATGACTGGGTTTTTATTTAGAAATTTGTCACATCCCCAACCCGCAAGTGCTATGAAACGACAAAAGAAAACATCTGGAGAACTGTTTTGTGTAGTAATTACAGCATGAACTGTTCACACGAGCCTTTGTCGAACTCGTTGCGAACCACCAACTGTGACAGAAAGGTTATTTATATACGAGAATGAGCTGTACCTTAAAACGATATACACAAACAAGACAATAGTTGAGATTTTTTTTTATCAATTCTCTGCTGAATTCACTGTTAAAAGGAACGAAAAGACCTAGTTTTCCCGCGGGGGTAATCCAAGATAAGATTCCCAGCTTTAGCCAGACTTAAATAAGTGTAGTCAATGTCATTATGTTAAATCCAAAATCTCTGTCAGGATTTAGTTCATTAAAAATAGTAGTTTAAACAGCAGCTTCGATCGAAACACTGTGAAAGCCTTGAAATTCATTACACAATAATCAATCTTAAATCTATAATAAGTAACATAATAGATTTGCATTTGGATTCCGCCCTCGTAACTGGTATTAAAAATGGATTAATCCAATTTTATTGCACACGTTGCCTAGGATATGAAGGACTTGATCGGTTGTCGGTCATTCAAAGTCTGGGTTGCGCCCATGCAGCCTTGGTGAGCACAGGGAATAAATAGCACATTATCGCACTCTCAAAATATAACTGTCACGATGTCACAAAGTCCGGGCAACAGGAACACTGGAGATCGAGCTTAATGATCACTGTCAATTATAAATGATGTTGTCTGCGTATCTTTTTCACGACATGGACTAGCAAAAATAAGGGAACGTCTCTGAATTACGTTTTTATATGAGTGTTCATTGACATACATTTCGAATACACAAATAAACGAGATCACTCCACACGATTAGTTGGTAAACATGTCTGAATTACGCCACCAAACCAACTGGTACATCATACATCTGCCGCTGACACACATATTTGGCAAATGCCACGTCCAAGGTATCAAAAAAGCACAGGGGTCCTGTTAAATTTCCGTTATCATCATGGTTTAGGTCAATAACATGTACTGCTGATTTGTGTTATCGCCTCCAGACGAGGGGCCATATAAAATGTCCAAATTGTTCAAATCTGTCGACAAAAAGAAACGAGTAATTCATTACTTAAATGTTTTAAGAATAATAAAAAAAGAGACAAGGAGAACCAGCGACGCCACATCCAAACTAAAATATAATTAGGCTACTGTAACACTGTTAACGATACTATAACTCCCCATCAGCAGTATATTGAATTCCGATCCAAATACTGAATGTTTTCAGATCATTGTTAGTTTTGTCTGAGTTGGTATATATAGACTTACCATGTCTTTGAGGTTGGTCCATCAAGTTGCAATACTATACAACCTAACGGCACATCTCTAAGCTATATGATAATTGTATACAAACACCTATACGGGGATTCCCTTATTTTAGTCATTTGATTGGCTATGTTTTTTAAAGCTTATTTCTCAACCAATCAACGCTCCGCAAATGAGGGAACGACAAACAGTAGATGCGGGGTCATCAAGACACACTGTAAGAATGTGCCCGTATACTAAGGTCACCAAAACTTCCTCCTGTTGTCCAAATGGGACTTCCGGGAATCAATAGTTTTTACTAAATATAGGGCGTTTATCAGCAATGAGCAGATAGTTACGTTAACAATAGACATGTGCCCAGAAGTCCTTAGTGTTAAAGGCTAATGGTATTGCCAGGGGTATTCATAAATGAAAGAGTTTATGAGGGGAGGGACATTAAAAAGCCATAACTGAACTTTTGGTTAGATCTGTTGCTGGGTTTAACATTTTCACTGGCTCAAAACTAAGTGTGTTTGATTAAGCTTTCATTGCCGTGAATGGTACTCCAGAGTATGATTAATAGACAGACGACAATCTAAATAAAATCAGAGCTCAAAAACGCTCCCCGTGTTTTGTTTGTCGCTATTTTGAGATCTAACGCAATCAACCCACTTACAATGTCGATTGGTTTCTTAAATTGACCAATAGCACAGATGCTTCTCAATTCTGGTTTGTAAAAGCCGAAGATTTCCGACGGCCAACCGGAGTTTCCCAACTGCATATTTTAACCTGACCAACGGATACATGCACCCACAATTCAAATAATAAACTTTGAGTGGAATCTCATTTCCCCCTGTTTACATGCGACTAACAACATAAACAGACAAATACCGGACAACTTCTGCTTGTTTTGTCTACATTTGGTGTTTACCACGGCCCCATGTTATCTGAGTTTTTATTGAACAAAAGAAACTGTTGCATTTCGTGAACACCAGTAATCTTGACCTTATTGAACATTATACTGTATAAGTAGGGGGATTGCGTTAGATCTCAGTACAGCGACAAACAAAACGGGGAGAGTTTTTGAGATCTGATTTTAATTAGATTGGGCAGACACTAACCACTAGACCATGGACACATCAATGATATTTCTGGTGTAATGTTACGTAACCCCGATCAATTACGTTAACCTACGTCATTTATGTACTGCTAAAATAATACACATTTGCACCTCGTTTTATTGGAGGGGTTGAGACCAGTTGTTTCCCGTGAGTGAAAATGTCGGGCATCATATTATTATTGTAACCTTCGACTATATATGTTATAGACTTGTGGTCCATTAACGAAAGGAAAGTATGCTGAAATGGTATATGTTGGTCACACTCTGTCGTTACTGATATCTGTTAATAAAAAATTATCCCTTCCTTTGCATGACAAATGCATGACAACCTGACAGGACGTGATACAGACAACATAAACAGATCGGCTACATGTTGCCCCTCGGCTCTGAGAGCTCCCTCTAAACCACCAGCGGTAATATTATTGTTTGTTTGTTTGCTTGCTTGGGGTTTAACGTCACACTAAAGCGTATTTAACTTATATGACGACGGATATGAAAAATAAAAAACCCACACACAACCACCTGCCCAAAACTATTAGAACGGACTTATTGTCTCATGTGATACACGGACTAGTATATTTTTTTATCCTAACATCAAAACTCAGCTGTGTGTGTGTTCGTACAAAGATAGAACAAAGATAGAACGCCACGCACGAAAATAACCTGTCCTTTCTAGTTGCCGAGTTCTGTATCTCTAATAATCCAACACATATCACGAAGCCCCATTGAGCCGATTGTCCTTTTGAAGTGTTTTATATTTGCACTTTTTAATAAGCGTATAAACATTAGCTATGGAAAGTTAGTTAGACATAATATTGATAGGTAGGCCTTCGTCTATCTCACAAACATCCACCCTCAAGTAGTTATATAGGGTCAATCAAAGTCCAGCATATATTTATACACGTAAGCCTGAACGTTCGGGAAAGTGGCATGAAATCCAGGGAAACCGGACTAATCCAGGACAAAGATCACTGATTGTTTTCTGAGACCCAGTTCCGAGAGCACAAGGGCAACATAAAGCTCCCTGGCAACAGCCCGCGGAGAGTGTTTAGGAAGATATCCTATTTACTTCGATAAGAAAGGATGATAAATGATACAATAATACCAATGAAAAACTTTGACATCTAGAGTGATCACTGATAATCATGAAAATACAGAATAAATTTCAAGCTATTCAGTGAATTTGTTCTCAAACAGATAGACGTGAATATTGCAAAATTATGCAATGACGGCCGTAATGTTTTGCGTAATTGAGGAAATGCAGTGCTATCTTTTGTCTTAATAAGGAGGAAGCTAACTCTCAAATTTCCAGTTAATCTGTGAATTTTATCTCAAGTTGTCACGTTCGCATCACATGTGCACATGGATATTGTGACATTATGCAACATATCTCAAGTTAATCAGTAAATTTGTTAGAGTTCTCCCGACGACAACATCTAGACATGAATATTGTAAAATTATGAAATGGCAGTCATTTTGTTTTATGAAAGTTAGTGTTATTCAATCCCATCCATTGTTAAAATAAGAGGCTTTTTCAAGTTTCAAGTTAATGTGTAAACTTGTTACAGACTAATTGTGTTCACAATATATAGACATGAATATTCTAAAATTATCGAAGATATCGAAGGAGGAACAGTACTCTAGGCCTGTATCCTTCTGAACTACGGCCGCGAATAGGGCCATACACTTAAGTTATGCCCGTTATATCTGTCACCGGAGTTTTCTTCCATCTTTGCTCTTATATAATATAGACTTTCCTTGTTTTCACAAGGAGTATAAGTTGATATTAAAAGTTCCACGCATGCTTTTGTACACACTATCAGATTCATAAAAGGAACAATCATAGTAGATATGCCCATAAATTCGCACCAATTTCTCAACTGTTGGGTCTATGTCAGGTCCTGTGACATTTCACGTGATTCATTCCATTTCCGTGTACAATAAATACATCCAAGGTTATTCCTAGTGTTTGAATAAACATTAAGTTTCAGTTCCAGTCCTACAAGTGCGCCCAACAGCAGCACACAATATGGCTCTGATAGCTCGGTATTCAAACCATAGCGATAGGTTCACAAAGAGGTACCGGGAAGTCAAAAAAAAGAGAACGAGACCTACAGGCCCCGGAACCATACAGCCCTTAAAATGGCACCATCAGCGAGTGTCATCAGGAGATCAACTTGTGCTGGGAGATGGGGGATATTTAATTACAAATTGAAAGCGATTTAAAGTAAGCTTATAAGTCTAAGGAAGTTTGAGAGACCTGTAGCCCATTGTTGACGGTTTAACAGTTTGCACTATAGTTTGGACATCCGTATACATAATGAACTTCAAAAGGCTATCAAATGAGAGTTGTCGCTATAGGATGATAGCGGCAACACATACAATGAATATCATATTATGGTTCCTGTAGAGCCGACCACGCTCTGAAAATTATTTTTTTTTCCGCGGCATGCCGATAGAATTGATATTTATATGGCTGGAAACGTTCCGCTCACAACGATATGTTTAACACTCCTATAGGTACATATCCAGAAGTAACAAACGGAGAAGCTATATAGCAGGTCAACCACTAGAGTTTTTTGTTTTAATAATAAATCATAATCCAAATCAAATTGTTGTTTAAGAACCACAAAGTAAAAGTTATGGTGTTTATCACCATTTTGGTGCGACGTGCAATGTCGGCCATATTTGTTCTCAAACGTAGTGAAATACAACCACATCTATGCATGGTATTTATTAACAGAAAAAGCGAAGTTTTCTAAGTCTGAAATATATTTAAATTATGCATTCAGTATAACGGAATTTGGAAAAATGAAATCCCATTATTGCTTCATCAATTTGCAGAAATACAATCCTATCCTATGTCTTAATAGTAGGATACTAGCTTCCAGGTTTCAAGCCAATCAGTGAATTCCATCAAAAAATCATCATGTTCAGAACCTATATAGGCGTGAATATTGTAAAATGATGCATTAGCGGCCAATTTGTTTTAGGGAAATAAATAAATCCAATCCCATCAATTATCTTAATAGGATAGGAATGGACTTTATTTCAAGTTTCAAGTTAATCCGTGAATTTGTTCCAAGTTCAAGTTATGCGTCGCATTTTTTAAATTCTGACTAGCGGTAGATTTCTGGAGTCGGTTGCTCAAACCTAGATTAGTCGCTAATAGCAGATTAAGTCACTAATCTAGGATTAGAGATAGACCTTCAACAGGGAGCGACGTCATCTAGTCTAGGATTAAAACTAATAGTGCTTTGAGCAACCGAACCCTGAAGAATGGTGATGTGGAGAAGCTGGGATAAAGACTGCATGCTGTATCCCAGTTAGAAGATATAGGGTTCAGATTTCACTATTGGATTTATTAGCATTTATTCCAAGTAAAGCGTCACGTGACGTTAACGATAAGAAACTGGCTAACTGTCTGTACATGACAAGTAACGCGAGAAAGTGAGAGAAAAGCCAGTCGTGCGTCTAACTCGAATCTTAGTCGTACACAAAGGATTACTGGTTCAATCCTCTGTCTTGATACCGTTCCACACATGATACATCTGGTCAAGAGATAGCGTGTGCATTATAGTTGTATTATAGCGGTTCACAATCAAATCGATTCCAATCGATAGAACTTCAAAGAGGCCTCAGTTGCACGCGCGTAAAGCAAAGAGGTAATGTTTGATACGGGGACATATAGCCTTTAATGTTTCCGTATCATATAACATGGTCTGAATTCTCTTGACGAGTGGTGGATAACCGGACATGTTGAAATGTTCCATTTTATCGTTGTATTTTAAAGACCTTTTAAATTTTAAATAAAAATAAATCCTGATTGTCATTAAAGTCGGATTGAAAGCATTTTTGAGGGGAAAACAAACTAGTCTACATTCGACAATGCCGCCTATCTGCACACCTGGGAGAGTAATCACACAAGAGGTGTCCAAACTCAGGTGAATACAAATAGCTCGGTGATTAGGTAGAGAACACAATTAGTCGATTGCCTTCATTGATGACTCACACTACCTGATACCACGCTAAAGTCCAGACCTGTAAGAAATGCCGCCAGAAAGAGTACCAATATTAACAACGAGACTGGAAATCGGACATCCTTCTTCCTTGGGCATATTTTGTTAAAAAAATTATCACTATAACTATATTAAACAATGCCCAAATGAAGGTAATGTAAATAAAATTAGATATTTATGTTTGCCTACCTATCATTTTCATATCAAGTATCAGCGTGCGGTTTATTTTATAGCACAGGAAGTAATATATAATTGTTCCTCTGTAAACCTTGGGGGTCTGCTGTATTCGAGCTTAACCCTGCTACGTTTTTGTGCCCCACCTATGAGGATATACAGCGTTTTCAACATGAACAGGTGTTCCTTGTTTTTTCAAACTAAACTGTATGGTTTCTTGTATGGTATTTCTGTTACATTAGACGTCTCTTCGTCGTAACATCTTGAATCCATCAAGCGAAGCTGCAGCGCTTTAAAGGGACGGTCATGATCGTGGATGTCTTCTTCAAACTCACTATATAGCTGCTCTCTGACGTTTCGGTATAATTATATATGTATACTTGTCTAGAGCAAACATAATTTTGGGATCATATAGATTTGTATTTAGTGTAAAAAAAATCTTCCGTTAAGTTGGAATTGATCCGCTAAATTTGTACTTCTTGGTAAGAGCAAGATTACGTCTTTATTATCATTAGTTGTATGTTCGCATTTTCTTCCATATGTCTTTATGTGTTGTGGGATAAATCAGGTTGGTTTAATCCAGCCTGTGATATTCTGAATAAAGGAATCAAAGAAGATTAAGTGTCTACGGCAGTAAATAAGCTTCCACGTCTGTAAAGCTGAAATTACCTTTATTAATTGCTTCTCTGATAATGGATGTTTAGCGCCGTAACGCAACGTCATTCTATCGACAAATCTCACGTTATTTTTGTGTGAGCGCTTAAGCGCGGACGAAGCATAGCTATTCATTAAACACGTACATTTTGTTCACTGGGGGCCCAGTTGCTCTACAGACGATAAGCCCTTAATACCTTGTTAGAGATAGATCTACTGGCATGGCGTCATCTAATAGCGGATTAAATTTAATATCGCTTCGAACAAACGGCCACTGAAGTTTATTGACTGTGATATTTCCAATATCGACATGCATATTATCTGACAAAGATAAATTCATAAGGCTTTGGATTGTTTGGCTGTTTCGTTCGTCGCAGTCATGGGTATTTCACTTATATGAGGACGGAATGTTGAGTATACTACTCCTTCCCTTATTACGATGGAACACCTTCATGGAACCTCATAAAAATCACCAATTGATTTCCAAAGCCAAATGGTGTGACTCATTCATATAGCTGATGGTGGACAGACTGACTTGGTTCATGTGAACGGTTAATCGAAGTAGGATTTCTCAGCGCACACGCTACAACTAAGCCCCGGATGCGGATAAATCTCATGAAAGTATGGAGATAAGACGATACTGCACCCATTGAACGAGATTTCATCTTTGACTGACTGATTGATTGATTGATTGATTGATTGAAATCACATTTCATGTTTGTAACCGCAATAGTACCAATCAATAGTTATTAAAGGCATGAAACTATAACCTGTTTTTTTCTGTCCGAAAATTGTGCCTAATTATACAATATGCAAAACATGATCACGGATACTGACACATCCAGCTGAGTGTGTTATCCTAACAAGCTAATTGTTTCAACTGTGTCTGGGAGATAAAGGTTGTCATGCTGTCATAGAGATAGACAGTTCATATCGGAGTTATGTCAAAAATAGTCTGTCAACTTGACACAGAACACGAACAGCCTACCTGTTTACGTCATTACCCGTAACCTAGTTTTATTTGGACATTTGCTTGCCCATAAGCAACAACTTGTAATTTACATTGTTTGGCGATAAAGGTTGCACTCAAGGGTATTAGACCTAGAAAGTCTATCTTGTTAACAAATGTTTTAGGGGACTGTGGGTCATAAACTGTTCACAGACTGGGTTGTTACCCATAAGTTATATGGGCAGATATAACTGTTTGTGAGTAACTGACCAAATCCTTACTTATCTTTCTTGTTATGATGCTATGTTCCCCTTCCCAGTTCCTCTGGGTTTTTTCTCCACGGTTTAACGAAGGGGACTGAAACGATGGATAGCAATGAAATTTGGTGCTATGGGTTACCTGTTGATAGGGGGGGGGGGGGGGGAGTGGTGTTTTATGGGGGAAAAA
>JARFOD010152074.1:0-12446 GCA_031763545.1 Mopalia muscosa | reverse complement strand
GGCAACAGAAAGCAACCTCTTTTCTCGCCTTTTACGATCGACCGAGGAAGCCGAGGGAGTATTCTGCAGGGCCATGGTCCACCCGCTCCCTCACGGGGATAATATTGGAGGAGAATATAGTTATGAAATATACAAAAATATATAGAGTTGATCTTAGACCTTAAAGTATGATGGCCGTAACTGCCAAATCTCAAAGGATATTTTGAACTATGGACCAATCTGTTACATCAAAAACAGCAGGCTTAGCATGCTTGCTGACTGGGAAGTCCGAAGTGATGCAGTCCTGATAATATATGCCCAATGTGCAACCTTTTCTCAAACTTGTTGCAATTTTCAGTTGGAGAGAGATATTCTAGCCAAATATCCTGTCTGTAACTTTTAAAATCGTAAAGTAAGAATTTACCGTTTAGGTAAACAGATCATAAAGGTATAGTCTGAATAGCCAGTTTAGCATGTAGGCTCCTATGGTTTTATTCCATCCGGAATCATAAGATTTTCCTCATGTGGATTTCTTCGGCGCCAATATATTTTTTTCTTTAGTTAATTGCTTGAACTTCGTTTTGCCCTAGAACAACTCTGATAGAAGCATCATATGCTCACCATAGAGGAATCAATTAATACTTAAAACTACATCGAAAACCGATACCATGCAGCGCTTATGAAAATTCATCTTCTGTTGACCTTGACACAACCAATTTCTCCCAAAAATGTTTGTCCGCATCCGCTTAATTAAAAATGGAAATCAATACCACATGGACAAAAGACATTTCCTTTAATTAATCAACGAAAAACTGTCCGTACACCAGTGAATTATACAAAACAAAGTACAGCTCGTACGCCCTTCATTACATACTAGAATCTGTTTATTTTTTACCTAACATCTTGCCATTAATCGTGATTTTATAGAGCTAAAACTAAAACTGCTCTAAGAGAACGAATATACCCCATTCCCCTTTTTTTCTTAATGCCTGGAATGGCTCAACCAACCACAGGTTCATCAAGTCCAATCAGTCCTTAGGACTAACTGACATTGGATTATTCCAATTGAACAACAAACAGTACAATTGGCGTACAGACGGTTAGGTCTTGTTGACCATACATGCAGATGACCTTGGGATGTCAGTCTCAGAGAAGGCCATGTCTCTGGAGATACAGAGCGGTAATGCGCTGATATGTACCGGGCAGTTCATTTTACGTCCGCTAAATGCATCCGTCACTCATCAGTAACGTAATATGATAATTGGATGAAGTAATTGCATGTCAAGTCGAAACTTTTGTCCTTTGGATGTATTAATCTCTCATGCAAAATGTACCATAATCATTTTCGCAGAAGTAAACGTTCTTGCGATTTATTTAGAAAATATTTCCTTGAGCGGCAAAAACATGGGTACAGTTTTCATACATATAGCAACGATTGGGCCTATATGTTTTTGATATAGTTGTAGTGTACAAACATCTTTAAGATTAGAGTGTCTGGGAATGCTTTACATTGTTATGTGCCTGTATCCGATGACGTCACAGAACAAAAGAGACCGCACTGTAACAGTTTAATGGTGAAGGAGATGAAGATTGAAATACAGTTTAAATAGAATGTATATTCGATATAAATAAATTGCCATATCTTTACACCACAATGGAACAGAAATATTGTTGCGAATGAATGTTTCGTAAAACTCCAATTAACCAATTGATAACATCCTAACACAGCTTCTTAAGGATTAAGAACTTTCATTAGACCGGGTATGGCGATGATCAATAACGTTGGCATAGATATTTTACGGTACATTAACCGACCCGTTTGACACATTTGTAAAAAAAAACTTAATCGAGATCATTCGCAACATTGCTAAAAGGTGAAAAGATAATCGAATGCATATACCACATTTATAAGCAGATATGAGCTTAACCGAACTGCAGTTTCAAATTGAAAAAATGCAGCAAGTTTATCTGAACTTAAGCGCCACGAACTTAAAGTCAAATCCCTTAACCGAACTCATAAACGGTGTCAAGCTTTTCAACATTCGTAGATCATTTGACCACATATGTTAACAGTCATTAGCTTTATAGTGAAAGCAAGGCTGAATCAATATAGCAAGGGAAGCATCCCAGTAAATATCACACAAATTATGTCAAGGACAATGTTGATCTACGACAAATGTAATATTGTGTAGAATAGCAGTTGTCAAACAAGGGGCTAGGAGATGATGCCAAGAAATGTCACAACAACTTTAACAAGGACAAACGAGTGGGTGAACAACGATCCATATATACGTCCATAATACCATAACCTAATTCATAATAAATTCTACTCAAGGACAATATCACACTACTTTGACGCAACTAGATAATACTTTTGGAAATTACAAGACCTTATCATATCATAATGTATTTAGTTTGCTTTGTGATGCATATTTTGCACCATTTTTTTCCTTACAGGATTAAATCGTTCTTAAGTTGGTTGACTGCAAGGTATTAGACGTGATTGCTTATAAAGGTTACATATACCCGTGCGGTTTTCGTCCTCTAATAACCGTTCCGGGTACATGTGAATAAATCATATAATTTTAAAATATCTGACGTTTCACTGTTAACGGTTTATTCCTCTGCAAAAATAGACAGGCATTTTTTTACATCCACCATCGTCTTTTGGGAAGTATAGTTATGAACACTTGACCAACTGCGTCTAAGTTGCACGCTTTTAAGCGTTCAGTAGTGAAATATGATTCATAGCGCTGACAAACATTTATTCCAATGAGCGCTATACAATGGATAGTCAGGATATCCGTCGATTTCCAATGTTAGGATACACATTTCGCTGTTAGAAATTAGTATTTCTTTACACGCGTCTTTCCTATTGAAATAAGACTACATGTAGAACTCAACGTAAATCCAATATTCTGTCGAGATTTGTTGATTGATTTTCTTTAAACTAATTAAGAAATGTGTATGAAATAATTTTGTTGACTTTTTCATTATATATAGTACGAAACACAATTGCAATATTTAGCACAAACTGCATTTAGCCGAAAAGTGATATTGAGATATTCTTTAACATACTCTAAATATTGTTAGTACAATGAACCTGAAGTATAGCAACAAACTTAAACCCGAGGTCGATCAAATGTCGATATTATGTTAGATATAAGCGGTGCCCCTTATCACATATTTTAGTGTCCCGTGCATGTAGTTTAAGAAACCAAAAGGTATTTTGATAACAAAACCTTAATCGTAATATACCTGTGTAAACTTGTTTAAATCAAGCAAAGAGTATTCTGGTCAATTGGAAGATGTATAAATGATTGTTTATTTCCAACGATATATCAGTCGAGTTAACATTTCCAATTTCAGATATAGTATATATTGGAGGCTTTTGTGTTACACCAAATATAAATTACGCCATTGTCATGGCCATAAGTTTATGATGAGCAGTTTCTACTCTCTAGATTTCTGAGCATATTTATGACTCAAAAATGTTCCACTGTAAGATTAATACAACTGTGTCTTGCCAACAGTCTTGAACTCTCTTAAACACATTAGGTCCCAAGCTGAGTAATTTCCTCTTTCCGGAAATCCCATGTAAATGGCGACTGGCTCCAGACGTGACCACCAACAGGTGTTGTTGCGAAGTGGAACGTTTGGTTTATTAATTATTAAGGCAAGACATTTCGACGAAAATAGGAGCCTGGAATTTCGGAAATGGTACAAATACCACACTATATATAAATACATGCTACATGTAAAATATTTGATGAATAACAAACTTATTACTATTTGTATAATCGACATGAAAGAATCGATGACAAAAGATAATTGCGCATGCCCCGGTGGTGACTTGTGTCCGTATCATTTAACGTTACACGGCCATCACACGACGAGCCTTACGACCTCTCTAGATATGATTGTCGTGCATAGAACAAGTTATTTGCAAGTTTAGCCAATCTTTATACATTGCTCAAAAAAAGAAACCGAAAATATGTCTGATGTATAAGAAGCGATTGCATGCTCTCGACGGAAAACTAAGGACATGGAGCTATCAGTCAGTGAGGTATAGAAGCTCTTTATTTTATGGATGCTTAACAGTTTATCGAAAGCATTAGCTTACAGGTTTTCCGGCAAGTTGACTTGTCCTCCGGTAGACAGCTTATTATTGCCCCCAAATCAATGCCATTTTATCCTGCACTGCAAAAAAATGTCTGTCCGAAAAACACCTTGTTTATGTTCAAATAGGCTTCTTCAAATTTTCTTAAATGTAAGAAAATACAATTTCTGATCTTCCAGCTGGGTGCATTGATCTCATTCGATGATTGCATTCACATCCGATGAAGGCAAGTAAATGCATACTATATATGAAAGATTTAAAGCAGTTCTATTAAGAATGTAATTATCAGAATAATTTATTTTATCCGTATCAGTAAACGACTTTGATGCATATATCAGCTCCGCCCATTGAACTCCAGTCATTGTAATGTAACGAAATAACACAACAGGGTAAGATGTATTTCATCGGTCGCCGGTTTTCTATCAAATAATAGATGTTTTAATTTACCTATTTCATACATTTTCTGTTCTATAAATCCGCCCAAAATTGTCTTTGTGTCGGAAATGAAATAGCGGACGTTATAGAAAAGGAAGCAATGTTTTTTTTTTTTACCATTTCCAAAATCTCGGTGTTTTGCGTTTAATATGCAATAAAGATAATAATTTCAAAATTTAAACCCAACCAAAATACTGTATTTAAAATGACCATACAACAATCATGTAAAAGAATTATTTGTTCAAGGCTGAAACATCCATTATTATGAGGAATTTTTATGTTAGCCTCTCAATCTACTTAGTTCCAATAAGCAGTTAATACATTAGACAACCTCGTTGGAAAATTGCACAGGCAAAAAATTGCTTTGGACCAATCTTTTTGTATTCATTGGAGATTTCAAGTGCTTAGGCTTCTCGTAAAGACAATTTATTATGCCAGTTTGCAATATAACATTTCCAAGGAATGTTAATAATATAAAGATATTCAATAGGTATCCCTTGTGGCTATATTTTACCAAACAATCTACACATCAAACACCAATAAAGCTCCATTGATGCCGATAGTGTTTTTTCCTGAGGCATTTTCTGTTTTTCTCTTGTAAACAACTTAATTGTTCCACTAGTGCTCCTCGAAGACTTTGAGTTTTTTGGTCGTATATTACTTTTAAAACATATTGTAATTATTTGTAGGCCTACTTATATATTTGATACAACGATGTCTCTCACAGTGCACTTTTTTTCTTAACAGGTCCATAAGACAATAGTTAGAAAATATTATTTCTACAATTGTGTTATTTCAACGCTGATACACCTGCTAGGATGAGAGTTAATGCAGACCGCTACATACTGATAAGACAGAGTAATACGTGTTATATACCATCGGACGTTATGAAGCAGTTGCAAGCAAATATCAGTAAATAAGGAGAACTCCTCCCCTCATCCCCATCGAGCAACCGATAACGATGGTAATGTTTTAGTATCGGTGTAATAAGTGGGAGTATCATTTATTCTCACCATCTAAGTTGAACAGATTCTTGTTCAGAAAATTGTGCAGGTTGAAATCCGGTGCCTAACTCTGAGGGGCGTGGGTTTGATTCTGGGACGCGTTTCAATCTGTACAAGTTTCTGAACTAGAATCTTTTCCAACTAGGAACTTCAAGGTGTAATTCCAAACTAACCGAAATACAGTAAGTATTCACTTTTTCTAAGACAGAAAAATCGATTCATTTTCATAAGTCCCGTTTTTGTTTTTTACATTGAACACTGATTAATTGCCCAAGCATTCATTCCCTCAGTTATTATGTCCAACATCAATTGAAAGTAACAATATCCTGTAAATTACAGTGGGGATAATTTCTTTTTTGACACCCGGACAAATATCATTTTGACTCATGGTTACCAATTTGTCAGAAGGAATGTTGATCTCCTTCTGTCAGATAATTTGGTTAACAGTCCGTGAACCATGCTCTCGCTAATGCAAATCTAATATCCCCATATTTTTTACCAACGACGTGGCATAAATAGCCAATCTGTGATATCTGTCTATCTAAGACAGAATTTCTGAAAAAAAAGCACAGAACACTGTTAGTAGGAAATGTGTATCAACCCGATGAGACGTCAGAAATAAATTACACACACGTTTTTGCATAGTTTTACAGATTTTTTGGACGACACTGTCTCTGTACAGCCTTCTCTACACGCAGAGACCCTCTATCACCACCTGTATGTTGTAACACACTGTACTGTACCAAACACGAATATTATACGATTGACTTCAATCGTAATCAAGTTATAACAAAAGCTGTATACTAAGTATTGTAATTATATTGCAAAACAGTTGATTGGAAAACGTTATATCAAAGGCAAATTAGAGATGCCAGTTCATTTAAGTTTTTTTAAAATAAAACATTCAGTAACTTGTCAAGAACAAAATAGAAAAGGAGATATTAGGTTTTATTACAAAATGCACACATTTATGTAGAAACTTAAAATACAAGAAACTTAGTATACAAGTATCAGTTAACATTCTAGGGTAAATTAATCCGAATATCATATCTATCTTAAGCAGGCCATGTCTAACTTGAACTCATAACACAGAAACTAGATCACTGTACAATGGCTTCTCCTGTGGTTGTCGGGTAATGCCCTATGTGTTTCCGTACAAAGATACGATGCTTAAATGAAAACCATATGTTTGTTTAGTTATAAAACGACTTGAACAAGTAACGAGTATAAATTGTTATATTGCACAGCAGATAAGAATATGATTAACTTGACAAATAATCTCTTCACATATATCATTTCATAACATAATTCAATTGCAATTGAATTCTATTTCGAGTGGTAATACCTCATATTCGAAAATGCCCTAGCTATATGCAGGTTTCGATGTTACATGATGGATAATTGCAGATTCCTCCCCTCTACCCAACCATCACCACCCCCGATGATAAGTTACTTGCTTGTAATCAATCTATTTAAGTTTTGTTATCCTCTTTTGTCGTTTTAATTCGTATGTTATTTTACATGATGGTGGCGGACAGGGGAGGGGTGCTGGTGTGTTTTTTGACAGCCATTTGCAAGTTTCGATTCTATACTTCCGATCCATTTTTGAGTGTCTCTAAGGATTGTCAACTAATTGTCTCTCTTTTGCAATTTAAACCGAATTTTGTTTGGTGTTCTGACAAATTACTAACATCCTTTTGAAGTCCTGTAATTTCAATTACCATTAAATGATAATTGTTATTGTTCAATTGGAAATTAATACCATTTTATAAGAGCCAACGTCTCAGCAATATAAATACACAACGCAATTTCATTTATACGGTACGTTGGTTATAAAGACCATTGTTTTGTCAATCTTGCAATCGTCGATATAAGTGCTCAAAGATTTTCCAATTTCTCGATGAAACACGCGAATGTTGATCAAGTATGCAGTCTCCAATTGAACTGATTGTGAACGAAGTCGTTGTTGATGAATAACTTAACAAGTACATCGCCATCTGTATACTTCGCTGGGAGAGTGGGTCAGCTTTGACTCTATCCAGACTGTTCTGCGACCTTGATAAGAACAATTCGGAAAACTGTATTAAATAATTAGATCTAATTGGATGGCTAGCAGCCTAGCTCACCGTCAGGATCTAGTCACCAGTGTGAATCCTTGGGTAGAAGATTCCACTCGACCATCTATGGTGTTATATCCCTTTCGACATGTGAGGGTTCGAATTGCGTCTTTGAAACCTGAGAACAGAAAAAGCAATTAGCACTCAATATTTTTTCCTTCGACCTCAGTGAAATAAACCTTTGTTATATTGACAAATTCCTGTATGTTTTTGTTTTACATATATCGGCCTTCAATTTTTAAATATTTAATTGGACACAATGTTTTTTCAGGTTGGCTTCATGGACTGAAGACAAACAAGTTGTATCATATGTAAAGAGGCAGAGGATTAACTTGTTTACGGTATTATAATTTATTTTCATGTATAGCAGATATGATCTTCCCAGTGCTGTAAAACGTGAATGGAAAGATAATCAGTAAACAAAAAGTTAGAAAGTTTTCTGGTGCTATATCCATACTCACCTCGTCTGAAGTTTTCATTAAACCAAGCATATATAATGGGATTGATAGCACTGTTGGCATAGGCTAGATAAAGTGCAGCAAAACGGAATCTGTAAAACCAATCATCAAGCTGAAACAAAAAGCAAGAATCAGTCTAGCAGTAATAGCTGCTTGTCCTTCACATCGACGCATAACTTAGAACTGTTATTCCTTTTATAGGTGCCAGCTTCATAGATTGACATTTTTTTCTGAAAAACCCTCGTGTCGTTGCCTTTTTTAAAACGTCTGTAGAATATCGTGGATGCTACATGTTTATCCTATATTTTTCTATTCCATCAGCCCCATCATACCCTTCTTCAAATATTTTTGTTTTCGTTATTTAAGGATAACCCTTTCTTAGTTGGTAAAGATTTTAGTTCAGAAGAAGATTCCAAAACTGATAATTTTCCACCTGCAAAATTCTCTGATCTAGAAGTGTTATCGCAAAATAACGAAATAACTATTCACTTTCTAAAAGGAAAAAAACATAATTCGCCAAACATGATTGTAGGTAACCCTAAATAGCTCAATGTTAAGATTTGTTCAGAAACTTGTATCTGGTAGTTCATCAAAGCCTATGCTCACTAAACTCCATTTCTCACCCTTAATGTCTATGGAATCAATGTCATTCTTCCCCAAAATAATAGTGGTCGGATTAGATCTTTTCGGAATTCAATTAGACTCTATTCAGATCATATATGTCATTCAACCATCACTGAAATACGCTTAAATTCGGTTTATTTAAAATCATGTTTCTTGATGTTTTTAAAGCATCCATACATTAAAACTGTGATCAATTTGATGTCTTGTAAATAAATCCCATTGACTCATGCCTGTGTTGATTCTAAAACTGAAGAACGTTGTGTCAGAAGAACGCAATGAAGGTGTTACAACACTCGGCTTGAAGAAATATCAATAAAATCCCGTTTGGTTTGTTTGGGGGGGGGGGGGGGTCTAGGTTTCTTATAAGCGGAAATTGTCATATATCCGATGGAAAGCTCAAAAGATTATTGAAAATATAATGTTAAATGCTAATCTCTGATCATCACAAAATACAAATAATTCTGTCCTTTTAGATGGAAAGTAATATTAGCAGTTTGCTGGTGATACAAAACCGGATTTGTTAGTATTCCTCACCACACTTCTGAAATTTACTGACGATGCAAAGCAGTACAATTTATAACAATATCTCACGGTACCATACCTGTGCGTTCTTGTCCACTCTGTGTTCGGAGTACATGATGATAATCTGGAACGGCAGCCAGCACACAACAAACACTGTCATCAATATTACCAACATAATAATAACCTGTGGAGAAAAGAGAAAATATGTTTGTTTTGACACATATAATGAAGACACACACTGCATATAATGGGTACGCCAGGATCTTGTAATAGGTAAAATGTTTTAAAAAATTTAAAAAACCTGGGATATCAAATAGGTTATAAAGTCGCTTGCCCACACAGCTA
Organism: Mopalia muscosa; assembly: GCA_031763545.1. Classification (NCBI taxonomy): domain Eukaryota; kingdom Metazoa; phylum Mollusca; class Polyplacophora; order Chitonida; family Mopaliidae; genus Mopalia; species Mopalia muscosa. The sequence continues at coordinate 2,842 of JARFOD010152074.1, read as the reverse complement.
TAAAAACGATTTACAAAACAAACCCTTGAATGGCATTTCAGCCCGGTCATTTCCGTCAAGCAAACAAATCGTGCCTTTGTTTCAGTTTCCATAAACTGTTAGTGTCTCCCAAAAGAAAGCGAATATTTCAATACGTTAATTTTGGAAACCTGATGAATTCCGAAAATAAAAAAAAAGGTTTGCGAAGACTTCGCCTCCGGAAGGGTAATCAATATTTGTTCATCAGCATTCAGGCGTAAGCCTGTCATTTGCCTTCCCACAACTTGGGCCTATGCTATTAAAAGCTTTTGCCTGACATAAAACAAACTGCAAAAAATCACAACACAGTCTATTTCCGCTCAAATGAGATATGCTGAGAAAGGCTTGTGTGACAAACACAAACCTATTTATGACTACCTCAACGTCTTTTTTCTTTGAAGTCTTTTAGCTCATTAAGGACCTAGTCAAAACAACCGTGGATTGCCCTGCACTCTATACGTCTAAACACGTCCAGTATGAATTGAATGGACTTTTCTACCAGCTTATAATCGCCATCGTTTTATTTAATCGTTATAAATTAAAGTTAGCTTTCCGTTGGATTTATGCCACACTGTAGCCGAATTTTTTCCATCGCCCCACAATCATCTTAAAAAATGTTTCGCTTTCTGAGGTGTACAGAAAGCTATTGGAACACTACCGAATGATTCCATTTCCCACGAGAATTTGTACATGCCTTACGCTCCTATTACCAGCGCTCGACCAATGGCCACTCCTCACTCTTGTCGTGCACTGGCTGAAAGGGCTTCTGATTTCGTGTATTAGCTAAACGACGTTAATCATTCAGATGGTTGATTTGCTTGGAGTGAGGGGTAAGCATCTCATAAAATTTTATTGGTTGGTCTAGTCACATGGGAACGCTTATCCACATTAACACAATAAAAATACTTTGATTGGATATTATCAATTCTCATCAGCCGTCAATTCTAACTCCCGCAACCAAAACTCTCCGGCGTATGTTGAATCGCCCAGAACCCCCATTCATAAAAAAAATGATGCTTAACATCGAATAAACAAAAATATCACCGTCCTTATGACTTTAATTTAATCTCATAATTTAACAAGTTATTGTACGTTTAAATAGATACATGTATCTGAACTAGAATAATGAATTACGTCACATACAAGCCTAATAAAACTGTGCACATAAGAACTACTGGGGCCGATATTTACATTATATTTTCGTCTAAAATAGTACAAGGCTAGTGAATATATGTAAATGTATTTCTGTATTACTATGCATGGTATGTTGACTTTTTCGGGCAATTAATTTAATGAAATATATTCAAATTCACCAGTGAACCTGAAGAAGAGATGTATGAGATAACTATTTAATTAGCTGGTGCAATTTCGTTACGCTGACGTAGTGTCCAACGAGAAACTGACCAAGACATATAATTTAAAATATTAACTTTGCGGGCGTTATCGACATAGATATGGGAGCGTGATAGTTGATGTTGGCGGAAGGTATGCCTCGATAAATTAGCAAGTTTGTGACGGCAAAGCTAGATTAATCTTTCCGGGTGTATTGTGGTGATTACCAACAACTTATAAGCAAGCACACTCAAGCGACAGTACGTAGAAAGAGATCAGCTTTCATTGGCTTTTATTTTCAAATGTCTTCGTTAGCCCTCTGGCGACAGTACATGGAATCAGAAGCCCTTTCAAACAGCGGATAAGAGTACGGTATTCGTCGACCGCTGGTTATAATAGTGTATACATGCCTTAGAGTTGTTAAAATCCATTCATTTGTCTACCGCATATAGTTAGCCGCCTGCAACAAACGTACAACCTCGAAGTGTTTACCTTTTAGACAGACATTGTCCCTTGAGATAACAGGTTGTGGCGACGAAGTGGCAGTACCATATTAAATGAAACTATCACAATGGTGCAACAAAACTTATTACTTACGCTTTTGTTATATATATATATATGTACTTAATAGGCAGATCCAAATTTAAAAGATGTCTGTTATACAATTATAATTATTCATATGGAACGATTTAACAAAATTGATGTCGAACCAAAATATTTTTTCAGGGGGCAGAAATTCTGAGTAGAATACTGATGGACTGAACACACAATATAAAACAAGCAGCGCAAACATGATTCTAAGTATTTGCTATCCAGTCATTTCGTTATCAAATCATTACTATCTGATGATATTACATATCTCGTAAGTGGTGGGTACTATCGTGGTGCAATTTAGTTGGATAAATTTTTTAAAAAGCCATAGACTTATAACGCATTAGTGTGAAATCCATGCCACGTCAGCATTCTTTGCACAAGTATAAATCGTATAAACATTGTGCACTCTAAAGAATACTGACAAAGACACGTTGTGTATACAGGCACACATCGATCGAGATAAGGCTGGTTTTATTTTTATTTACTAAAGGAAACATCTGTTTTGTCTTTACAGCTCGGATACAGAGCTTGTCTGATAGTTGTAATAATCTTTGTCCAGCACGAATTCGTGTTTTAGGCCAATGGTCAATGGAATGTTTTCTTGGTGTTTAAATAATTTTCATTAAATGGTCATGAATAACAAACTAACCGTAGCAAGGTATATACTAATTGCAGAGAGATCAAAAGAGACAATGAACTTCTTTACAGGTTTCTTGTCCAAGGCGTTCGTCTAAGGTCTAAAACAATCTTTAAGCGGGTGGACTAGTGGCAATGTTTATTCAGATGAATGCCCAAGGCTATAGAAGAAACAACCTCAAAGGAATGATTTCACATAGTTTTAAACATAATATTTACAACGTTTTGATGCAAAACTAAACATTTTAATATATTGACATAT
>JARFOD010152063.1:0-12446 GCA_031763545.1 Mopalia muscosa | reverse complement strand
GCCACAAACCTCACATTTTGGTTCCGATTTATCGTTATCAAGAAGGTGCTTTTTTGTGAGGTGACTGTGGCCTATACAACACCGCGTTAGAACCACCTGATCCTTTCGAGACATTCCATGGGAGTTAATATTTTGACCAATAGCAGGATGCATGTCGTGAAGCTGATTTGTGACTTTTCTATCCCATACATCCTGCCATTGATTAAAAATGTATTTAGATATTTTGGGCTTGAGAACTTTAGAATATATTTTAGATTGAGAAATGGTCTTGTTGAGGGTTTTTTTGCTTTCCTGTCCACAGCTGTGTTTCCAGGGATACCCAGATGACTGGGTATCCAGCAGAAGAGGACTTCTGCTCCACTGGCTTCTAGATCTTTATACTGATTTAGGGTATGCAAGATTGCTGGCTGCTTGACTTTAAAGCTATCAATAGCTAAAAAGCAAGACAGCGAATCACTGGAGATAACGGCTTTCTGAAGATGGTGCTTGGAGATAAGGTTTAGAGCCAGTGACAAAGCGTTGGCTTCAGCAGAGAAGATGGATGAAGCTAAAGGGAGACTTAGGGAGCAACGTGCCAACGCCACGAAGAAAGTTTCTGTGTCTGTTGCGACACAGACCTCTCTTACGATGAAGGGCCTTCTGCTGTTGACCGAAACACAACGCAAATACAATTTAAAAGGACTATTTCAAAGCAGACCAATACAAATAAACAACACCAACTAAAAGCCATCAGGTCCGAGGTTCGCCCTTCCATGACACCCAGCCCCCCTGGGGGAGCGAGTGGGCCGTTTAACACCAGCAGGCCCTGTAAATTACTCCCCCGGCTTCCTCGGCCAATCGTGAGAGGCGAGAAAAGAGGCAACCTGTTGGCCGTGGGTTGCATCCCGTGTTGGAGGAGAATCAGATCCCGGTGACTGAGGGGCAGCTTGGCTGGCAAAAGGGTGCCACATAGCCATGCTGTTCCAACACGTCAGTGATGGTAGTAGGCCAATGCGCAAAACTAAACATCAGTTTTTCTTAATGATTTCACATAGTTTTAAACACAATATTTACAACGTTTTGATCCAAAACTAAAACTTTTAATATATTGACATGTTTTAGCATTTATTTTACAGTTCAATTTGGTTTTCTTTGGATGGTCAATGCCAAAGGGACAACATTGCTGGCGAAGTTGTCGTGTGGGGCTGTTTAAACAAATTGGTCTGTATCGTGATGTTGATTTGCATAAATTATTGTAAATAGTTCTAAACATAGTTTTAAACAGAATATTTACAATTTTTAGATCTCATTTAAACTGTTCAATATATTAATATATGTTTTTAAGACTTACGTGTGTCCTGTTCCGTTCGTTTTGTTTCTCTGTTTGATGTTTTCTTTCTGGGATGCTTCAGATTGGAATTATCTGATATCGAAAATCGACAAAATGTTCACACCACAGAATAGCTGAAATACCGCTGACTTTGGCGTAAAACACTAAGCAATCAATCAACGCAAACTGTTACAAATAAACAACACCAACTAAAAAATCAGCCATAAGCAAAAACCAATAAAACAGACACACAGACCAAGACGCCCGCGGATGAATCATTACAGAACACACAGTAGTTGGTAGTAGGACAATGCCCCAAAATACAAAATAGTTTTTTCTTAATGATTTCATATAGTTTTAAACATAAGGTATTTAAATACTTGCTTTAACGATGTCGGACGGGTATACATTTGTATCATTAAACACCGCTGAATCCCTTGTTTATTATAGTCCAGTCATAAACAAACATTGAGGGAATATTTCCCGCCGCTTGGCGACTTTCGTCATTAAACGACACAGGTATTAAGGTGTAGCTTTTAAATGACACCGATGTCATGTCAACATCAAACACTGAGTTGTACTTGTCTACATCGATCACAATAAGTCCAAAACCGATGTATGCCGTTCACGGCAGACGTTAAACACTTATCAACTACTGTCTTATTAATTTATTATGCCAATATAATACCTCTCTCATTGGGTTTACTTAACTTAAACAGTATGGAACTTTCACACCAGGCACAAAACAGTTCTTGCGAATTGTACCAGATTATGCACCGACTGAGAAGATTATAATGATTTGAAACATTTAATGGAGATTATAAACTTTATGTATTTTGTCTCCCCAGGGAATAAATTTCCATTTCCTCCTGCTGTTATATAGGAAAGAATGAATATGAATGTTCTTAACATTTTATTGTTTTTTTTTATGCTTTTGGCAACAATCAACAATTGTAATTAGAAAATAAGGGGCATGTTTGTCCGTCAGAATAGATAACTCAACATCAAAACAACGCCCCTCGTGTATGGCATTTAACCAAACAGCACGAGACTTCCGCTGCATACATTGAAAAGACAATTCTATTGCATTACACATAAGTTTGAAATGAATATTCACCACACATTTTTTTTTTAGTTTCTTTTTATACTGATGTATTTAATAGTATTTTCGTTATTTTGGAATAACACTTTCTTAGTTAGAACATATACCTGTTCAGAAAATTTTGTAGGTTGAAACCCGTCCGGGAATCGAAACCACGACCTTCAGAGTTAGGCACCGAATCGCCAGCCGTAAATGCAGGCTTATCTAGCCAGAAGCCTTTCTAAAAGACACAAAAATTATTCAATGAATGATTTAAGTTTATATGCTATAGAGGATTTATATAACACTTCCGTGTGAAATCTTTGAAGACGATATTAGACACAGAGAAATCTTCAACCAATAGGCTAACTCACCCTTGTATATGAGGGAAATTAACTTTCATATATGACATACACCACAGTCCACCATAAAGCTGCTTTCTTATCAAAGCGCTATTTTTTGTTTTACTTGGTATTTGAGACCTCTTGTTTTATTGCCAACTGACAAAACTTTTAAGCTAGAGGTTTCGATTCGTGTTTATATGTTACCCTCAAACACGAATCTATTCTGTAATACACAGATCATATATTGACAAAATAGAACAGTTAAAGACAATTGAAATATCTTGATTTTAAACATAATTCACAGTAAAGGTTCAATATACATATATACCAACTCGGGGATGTCTCATTGGTGTTATACAAACAAACAAAAAACGTCGGTAGAGGACGTGTTACATGCACGTCAGGTGTCTTAATAAGGCATCTTACCTGTACGTTTGATAAGATTTCTACCTTGAAATATCCACGCATGTCAATAAGCAGCGTCAGTTACACTTTGAATAACCTCCCTCTCCAGTTTCAAGATCATTAACCCGAACAAATATTGTCCGCACATTGGGGATATCTTTGCTCTCACAAGAGCTTTGATGAGATTTTAACACGCATTCATTTCATTTGAAACACGCAGAATGAAAAAAATAGAGTTGAAATCCCATTTGGTCTTGTTTTTCGAGAATAATATACGACAGCTGAGATAATAGTCAAATATATAATATTAATTAGAGTTCCAGAGAAGATACGCAAGCGAGTTAGTACATCTTTATACATTAATAACAAAACATATAAACAGACTAAAACACTATTCCAACTAACGTTGGAAAAAATTTTTCTCCTGTAATCTTTTCATCAGAAGGAAGAACGAACTCCGAATTAGTATACAGTCTTTACAGGTAATGTCTACTGCTATTGAGACAATCGCGGGACTGGTTTTTACGAGGTTTCTTCCCGATTTTCCACCATAATTAGGAAAAGTGTCAGTGGACAATCCGTTGTTGAAATACCCTTGAGTACGACGTTAAACCCCAATCAATAAATTTGCGTCAGAAGGAATAACCTACTCCGAATAAGTACAACCCGTACATGTCATGTCTATTGTTATTTAGACTAATTATAGACGAACTTTAGTGATTTGCCACTGAAAAAGGGTCCTATCTAAGTCAGTTCTTTATCCCAAAAGCACGAAATGTTTTTGCTGATCACAGGACCCGTTTTCATAAAGCTGCTTAAGTAACGTATTTTCATTAATAAAAGATAATAAAATACACTTATAACATTTACTATTTTATATTAAAATATTTAGTGGACAATAAAAGGCTACAATTTCCTGAATATTTCTTAACTTTAAGAAATACTTTTAAAAAAGGCTATCTATTCATTTGTATGATAATCCCTGCTTCACAATAACACAGATTTTAGATAAGTTTTTTTTTAATCCCAAGAACTAGTAAAGCTCTTTGTGTGTTATTTATTTTCCAAGTTTGTCGTATGACCACTATAAGGATGTCGGTTTACAGGGATCTATTCCGAAATTTACGTAAGGCCATATCTGGTACACGACAAAATTTTCATTAGTCAGTATCCTGTACCTCAGTACGCTACCAATATATAATTTATCTGCGAAATTAATCAAGCTGGAACCACCATAATAACGGGTCTTGGGGAGGCACTTCGTGATCGGCGGTCTGGAGTAACTTGGAGTCGAGAAACACGGGAGTCGGGTCGTAATCTCCCTGCGGACTTCATTCGAACAGGGTCCGTCGGTGGCAAAGTTAACGTATCTAATTTCACCGGGTTAGGCGCGTCTCCAGAGGGGGTAACTGATCGAGTACTCATGGCCGATCTCCCTCGAAGACAAGACGGTGATCGTGGAAAAACAAAGCTTGAGGCTGAATCCACCCTGTCGGAAACCGTGAAGGTATCCCGCCCAGTTTCATCGATGTCGTATTTTGGTACCGCAGGAGGAGAATAAGACGAACTTAATTGGGACTGCCATAGATCAAAAATCTTTGGCAAGGACCAATAACCTGTGTCGTTGTCTATTGCGCCATTGTCTGAAAAAGCATTTACTGAAAGAAATTCATCGACATTTGAAGAGTTATCACCTCGTTCGATTGACCTTTTGGGGAAAATTTCCGGAGCGGTTTTTGATCTGTTAAGTTGAGACGGAGCAATCCAATTTTTGCTCTGGCAATGCACGGAACATTTTTTCGACGCATTGGCCAACAGTATGACAGAAGTAGGTTTTACTTTATTCAATGAGTTTACGTCTGTAAGCCATGTGTTCCTGTATTGTTTTACACCAGGAATATTTGTAGCTGTGCTTTCCTCCGCATAAACAGACCTATTTCGAAACACATTAAAATTCGACTTTTTCACAAGTTGGTTGTTAAAATGTTTGGAATTTTGATTCCTTTTCAGTTTGGCGTCTATCTCTATTAAGGCAAATCGTCGGTCCACAAATACCGGGTGTTCGCTGGGAACATTTTTCGAACTTTGCACATGTCGCAAATAAAGCTCGATGTCATTTCGTTTGTGTATGATAGATAACATCAAAGGTGTCAATCCCATGTTATTCATCAGGCTTAATTCCAGGCGAAATTTCATCATAGCTTCGACAATCAATTTCACAATGGCAATGTGTCCTAATTTTACCGCCAGGTGTAAAGCTGTGTTTTTGTCCGAATCCAAAGCGTTGAGATCGAATTCTGCACAATTATTTACAAAATAATCAACAAGTTGAAGTTTACTCCGTAGCACAGCGATCATCAACACGTTTTGTTGTTGTTTGTTTCGTAAATCCAAACGAGCCCCTAGATCATGGAGGAATTTCGCCATTTTTCTTCCTCTGGTTTCCGATTCATTTTCACAACAAAGCATCAACGGTGTTTTCCCATCTTCATTCTTTGAATTGATATTGGAACCGAGATTTAACAGCAAACGAATCTGTCTAGGTCTGTTGTTAAGAACAGCGTTTTCTAGACCCAACATTTTGCAAGGAGAAATCGTCCGACACAAACGGCAGGGCCTATACCCAAAAGGCCTTTTGTCTTCAAATACCAAAGTCAAAATGCCAAGTGTACCAATAACACGTACCAATTCTACTGCAGCGATTCGACGTACTCCCTTTTAACACCTGCATGTTTCCGTGAACCATGCATATTTAAAACCGGGTAATTTTAACATTGCAGCAGCGAACGGCATATGTTTCTTTCCAGTGATAGAAGCTATATTGTTGTCCATGCCAAAAACAATGAAATGCGAATCCGGGAATCGCTGGAGCATGTCCGATAAGACACAATCTGGTAATGACAAGGCAGGTGAGTGGACTGTTTGGAAAGAGGCGTTTCCTTGGTCACGGTGCGTTCTAGAATACATCCGGAGTCTGGACTGTCACCTGTCAATAGATTATTGACATTTGATTGTTATGGACATCACGAGCTACTGTTCCAGAGTGTCGATTTCAGCGTCGTGTGCAGTGTTGATTTCAGCTTAGTCTGTGTACATTCCATGGACGGTTTCCCGAAATGTTGATCAAAGCAGTAATTATTTTTCACACAGCTGGATCCAGAACAGCAAAACGTGTACTATAACAAACGACGTATAGTTCGCTCTCAGTCGGTTGTATTTCTTTCAAAATTCCAATCAATTGTAATTATATATAGAAAAATACTTGAGTAAATTCGATCAAAAATCTCATCCATCAATTCTTACAACCCATAGCAAGACTAGTAGACTGAAAATAACCCAAGTAAATAACACATTCAGTATTCCAGCTTGCTGTCAAAATGATTTATCTGAAAATCTCGAGTGGTGATATTGCGCTCGCGTGTCTACCACCCAGCGTGTGTTATTCATCCGTATTTCCTCGTTGAGAATTGACCATACCTGTTTTCAAAATCGATATACTGGAAGCCGATTGAACCAGGCTCTCAAGCTACCCTCTTTATTAGAGTATAACATACTGTATTGTACATTACCTGGATGTTTTCATCGATACCTAGCTATCTACTGTTCCGTGATAATACACCAACTGATTTATTGATTGTGTTGAAGTGAAAACACCGTGCATAACATTATGTTACTCAACTTTAGAAATTACTAAATCATATTTTAGGCCATTGCCTATATTAGTTGTCTTTTGCATTGTCACACTCTTCGGAGTTTTTCATCCACAAACATTGTATTTGCTTCCTGAGCATTCGCTCTCTTCAGTCAGAAATATCAGCCCTTGGAACTTTTCCCACACCACTGGGACTCATATACCTGATGGTGGGGGGTTATAGGTTAGCCAAGAAACATGTTTATGGCTGTGCTAAGGAGTTATAGGTAAGTGATTGCGTCACCAAAGTGCTGGGTATATATAGGTATAAAGCCAAAGTGAAAATAAAGACTATTACTCCAAAATTTGCGGTATATGTTCAAACTAACAATAAAATAATAATTTTTAAAAAATTGATGAAATAATGTACTCATCAAGATTTTGTTATTTTAGTTGGTCCAAGACTTTCCAAGTAATAAGAAACACTCAAAACGTGATAAAAAGAGACTTGGTGAAGCTTGAAAAAACAAAAACATTGTGTAAACACGAAAATACCATTGATGCAAAATCTGCACACAAAAAACTGCGGACATCCAAGAATGTACATACAAATAAAAGGAACCTTAAAATACTTTATTTAAAATATATAATTTTTTAGTCGTTCCAATACAGTAAAATGGACATTTGTTAACTGATTTTGTTGCAAAAAGAACTTCTTTTAAAGCTATACATATGGGAGAGAACTGTAAAATGAATGCCTATTAAAAAATATTGTCAAGAGCTTAACAAAATGAATGCTCAGATTCAGCTGATGCAGAACATTTTGGAATTACACAGATTTCCTTCCCGTGATCCACCGTAATAGGGCAATGAACAGTAAGAAGTGGACAATCCGTCATCATATAAATGAAATACCCTCGAATACGATGTTAAACCCCAATCAAACAAACAAACTTAACAACGAACTCACGCCAGCGGGCCTTTTTAAAACAGCAGCTCTACTTTGTCAGAGTGTTTACTCGAGTTCGTCCCAAGATGGCTTATAAAAAACCAATGAGCTAATCTCTAGTAGCTTCAGTGTAGGTTATTTATGACCCTCAGAAATGCAGGCAACATATTTATTGCACATATTTATTACACAGAGGCCAGACTAATGGCTTTTTTAAAGCACCGAATCAACAACACACAAAGTGGATAAAGACATATTTATTGTATAAAACCATTAAGAATGAGAACCATATTGTGATTGTTTGTATTTGAGCAGAGAAGTAACCATGGTTACATCATAAAATGAATACAAGACAATTATATTTTAAAAGTGTTAATCACTGATGAAATATATATTATATACATAAATCTACTATATAAAACTGATCTAAATACATTAAAAAATTATGTTTATTAACAAGCTGCCATTTCAGTATAGCTTGAAAAATGCCCCAGTAATAATATGTTGAATAACTCCAGACAGATCGATATTTAACTTGACATTTAATGTATTAGGTAAGGAGGTGATCAAGTAACGGTGGAGTGATGGGCCCACTTTCACAAAGTCTCCTTAGGGTAAGGTCACCTTAACACTTTAGGAAAATTTAGTCTCCCTGGACCTTACGGTAAGGGAGCCTTGTGAAAAAGTTTTGTCTCCTTAGTTTATGCCTAAGGGAAGGCTAGGGTCACATTAAAGTAGCTTAAGAAGGCTTTTTGCACCTTAGCCCAGGTGCATAATTTGGGTTTAACTAGGTGGTGTCCTTTTTACCCCTTGTAACATGTATTAAAGCTATTTTTACTCCCATATCTCTACATACCCAGTTGAATAAAAAGAGGGCAACCATTTTGGGTTTACAAAGTTTCAAATAAGCAGTAGATTTCCTTTCTTTGAATATGTTTATGACTGGTCATGTTTAGAAGGTTACAGAAAGTCCTGTTGTAGGAAATGAATTCCCCGTTTCTAAAAAAATTATCGGTGTCGTTTTTTTTAGACCTAACACAGCAAATTAATCTATTGAGCAAAATTCTGTGTTACCTAACAAAAATACCACAAAGCAAGAACCCCTTCAATTTTTACAGGGAATATATTCTATTAAAATAGTACAGAATTGTTTCACCGCTAATAATTATCCCTATAGCAGCAGACTTTGAAAAAATGAGCATTAAAGAACGTCTGCTTAAAAAAAGGCTGAAGGCTTTATAACTATGCCGTTTCTTATTCTTACAGCTCTAGAATAATGAAAATGAAAAAAAAAAAATGAAAAAAAAAAAGAGAATGATAGGTAGATTCTTAGGTGTTGTGAATTTCAATCCGTAATCCATCATCCAGTGGCAGTAATATTCCTTGAATTACCAGTTTCTGAAAACACATAAAGGTGACATTTTAATAGTGGCTAAAAAATGATCAGTCAGTACCAAGACAATATTACAAACTGTGTCATCACTCATGAATTTTCCGATTATTAATAAATGATATCACCACATATAAACGACATGCTTTTTTGATATGGGTTAAACGTCGTACATAAGGGGATTTTACTTATATGATGACCCATTGTCCATTTCCCACTGTTCCTATCTTAAATACAGTGCAAAACTAGGAGGCAGCATGGTACCCCGAACCCCCCTAAACGCACCCCCTGGCGATTGCCGGAGCCTGTGACACACTCATAAACCTGATGGCCAACAAGCGGCTCGAACCTGTGGTTGGTACATCAAAGTAGGATTGGTAAGCAGACATGCTAACAATTAAGCCACCCCCTGCAGGCCCTACAGTATCCCCTTGAAAAGGACACCTGTTTATTTGACAGAGATGAAAAACTATGGCAGGACACATTGTAGAGGACACATGTCTATTTGACAGAGATAAAAACTATGGCAGGACCCATTGTAAAGGACACATGTCTATATGACAGAGATGAAAAACTACTGCAGGACACCTTAGAGAGGACACATGTATATTTGACAGAGATTAAAAACTCTGACAATATTACTAACCTTAGAGGCTGCATAATACTTGTATAGAGAAGAGGGGATCACAGCGGTGTCAACAATAGATGCTGGTTCAACATCTAAACCCAGAACAATGATCTGATTGATCATCAGACCAGTAGGACGACCATTCTCTTTTATCACAGAAGTCAATACTGGCCCTGTGGTTGACTGCAAAAAAAACAAAACAATTTCAACACTAATACATACGGTGGTTTAAATGAGTAAAAATAAGAGCTAACTATCACACAGACATATTTAGAAAGATTTAAAACATTTGGACCACAAAATGAATCATGGATGATAAAGTGAAAGTTATAATTATCTTTAGGTCTGTGAGCGTGGCTTAGTGGTTAGCGAGTGTATTCACAGCAATGAGTCGGTCTGTCAGGTATATGAGTCAGTCATAAGATTGCGGGGGTGGTTTTTACGAGGTTTACTCCCAGTTTCCCATCGTAATAAGGCAAGGAACAGTGGTAAGTGGACAATCTGCCGTCATATAAGTGAAATGAGTACGACATTAAACCCCAATCAACCAAACAAACCAATCTTTATCAAAATCCTTCCTTTACAAGCAGAGCCTGGAATTCCCAGTGAGTCAAGATTGTATCTATTAAAAAAAATGATTGTTAATAAATAGTAAGAATCAAAACAATACAGTTTCCCAATTATTGACAATCTGATGGGTCAGTGGGTGTTACATGGCGTTCACATATTGTAACTGAAAACACTTCTTCTGGGTCTTCATTTTATAATTATAACTGGTTTAATAACTACTTGTATGAAAGAAAATCAGCTTTGTGTGGACCCACATATTTGATTAATAACTATTTTTGTACATAGGGGTTACCCAACAATTTGTTTGATGGAGGCTGGGCATACTTGAGGCGATAAAATGCATATAGGTAAAACAGGCATCATTTTTTGTGTTGAATTATACTTGGATCTTAAATATTGGGTATTGCTCAAACTACAGTTAAATTCATCCACGTGGCCAGTTCTTGGTACTTTAATCACTTAACAGAAGAGCTTCACAAATATTGACGAATCAAATATCTTTCTTGACACACTAGGGGGCACACGTCACAGGGCATATAGAGTCGACTGTTTATAGTAGGGTGGAACACACAAGAGTGTAAATCATGTGACGTCATGAATAGGTTGGCCATCCCCCAAAATTTCGGCTACCAGTGGTCGTAGGTAGGTAGATACTTGTAACCTTCAGGTGATTTTATAAGATGAAGAAATGGTATGTCGTGTCATATTTAAGCATGTTTAATGGTAACCTTTCACAAGAAATAGGAGCTATAATTGAGCCAGGAGCAGCGTTTTAAGTTTAACTCATATCTACCAGTTCAAAGACATCTTCTCTGTGAAAGCACCAGGCCATCGTGAGTACGGCAGACCAAGGGCTTAGCCAGAAATCAAAGGTATGGTGTCCAAAATGCTCATTTTGCTTCACTTTTTAAATAACTGGGTGTCAAATTTAGACAGTTTTCCTATCTCCTGCATGTTAAAGTTTCTTAAAAAAGGTGTCCAAATTAGGCAATTGTTCCGCTCAGGGTGTCCATTTGCACGAGTGGATAAGTGTCTGCCTAACCCTTGAGAAACAAGAATGCTATATCCACTAAACTATTCATCATTAACCAACCACGAAATGGACTGTGGCAAAAGATCGTTTGATATATTATGATTCAATTATTGTATCCCTCGGGTCTTAATTACACTGGATCCACAGTCAACAAACAATTACAATACAGAAACAATCAAATAAAATCTTTGGTTATGATGAATGAGCATCTAAATCCTTCAAATGTTGTATAAGGAAGAACAAGACTTACCTTCTCATAAAGGAATTCTATCACAGAAAATTGTCCCATTTCGATAGAATCTGAAATGTAAAAAAATACGTTATTTTGTGGTAAGGCTGAAATCTGGGTTTGCCAACTGGTTTTGATTACCAGTGAGATAGCCAGACACCCCTGGGTTGGGTTGTTCAACGGATAAGCCAGACTAAAATCTGAAAAGTCACAAAGAAATTGTGATGTGACGTGGAACAACAGTTATTTAACTGGACCCACAACACATTCCATAATGCAAATTATGTCAAAGTTTAAACTATGTGAGCTGACGAGCCCGAAGATAAATGAATACATTTTTTAACTGCGACATCTATACAAAAATGAATCAATGTCCCATATATATTTTAAATAAATTAATATAAAATATACAAATCAGAGATTAACAAAATTTCCATAAATTGACCGAACAAGAACATGTCTAGCAAAAAAGCTGGTCAAGCATACATCCTTAAAAAAAGCTAACAGGATTGTCTGTGAATAACATTTGGTTCCTAACGTAGTACAACAGAATGACTGAAAGATGAACAACTAATCCCCAGTCCCCATCATCCCAGAATAACTTTTGCTTATCTATAGTCCCCATCATCTCAGAATAACTATAGCTTACCTATGGTCCCCATCATCTCAGAATAACTATAGTTTACTTATAGTCCCCATCATCCCAGAATAACTATAGCTTACCTACATGTATAGTCCCTATAAACCCAGAATAACTATAACTTACCTATAGTGCCCATCCTCCCAGAATAACTATAGCTTACCTATAGTCCCCATCCTCCCAGAATAATTATAGCTTACCTATAGTCCCCATCCTCCAAGAATAACTATAACTTAC
>JARFOD010152052.1:0-12447 GCA_031763545.1 Mopalia muscosa | reverse complement strand
ACAGCTCTGTTTGTTATCATAACTTCAAAGCATATTTCTTTAATGCTAGAGTATTTGATTCTGGTCTGTGAAAAAAATGCGTTAGACAGTTAGACATTAGTGTTACAAAGTCATTGGATAGTATGTCATGCTGCAGTTGGTAGTAAATGTCATCACATAAATCTGATTTGTTTATTTGTTTGCGGGTGTAACGTCTTACTCAAGGGTATTTCACTTATATGACGACATGCCAGCCCAATGGGTGAAGGACACCACCCTGACACCACTGACAACAAACAAAGACAGGATGGTACAAATACAGGACAATAAAAACAGGACGAAAAACAGACACCACAAACAGATCAGCTTCCTGTTCCCCTTTAGCTTTGAAAACACCAGGGCAACATGAAGCGGTTGCCTACTTATAAAAATTTGAAGTTTCATTTAGATTGTTTATATAAAACTAAGGTTTCCATCTCAATGTCATTTCCAATGTGTGACCCATTATCCATACTGTGTGTCCACCTATGAAATGTGAACTCAAGCCACAATTCGTGACAATTGAGCATAAAATCACTGTTTGTAGAAATACTGTTTTCTAGATTGAAGAAAAATTATTGTAGATTTTTAAGCAACGATCAAGTCAAAACCACAAGCCAATGAAAAATTTGCTTCAAGACTATATATGTAGTTATGTACTGAATGTATTTAAGAGAGTAGTCTTCGGAAATTTTCACCGTTTGATACCTCGGACATATTAGGCCAATACTACTCTATTGATACTCCAGTTTCAAAATATTGATGCCACCAAAAGTTGAAATTATACTACATGTAACGAAATACCACACCAATCTTTTCTATATCTTTGATTTTGTTTCTATAAAAAATCCTGTTTAATTTTTGTCTAAAGAGTAAATTGAAAAAACTTAATATTGAATCTAAAATGTGGGATTTACATGTAGGCTACCAAGACTAGTCAATTAACATAGGTGTATATCTAGGTCTTATTTATCAGGCTAATGTAGCGTAAGCTATGTACACATGTAAATGCGTTAATTTACTCAGCTACAATTTTAAATTTTTCAATACTTTGGGGCTTCAGCCTACAAGGCATATGTGAATTGAAGATAATTAAACCAAAATAGATGAGAATGAAGCAATTTAAGCTTCTTTGCCATTTAATGACAAGTGCAAATCCACAAAACTACCTGTAGACAGCATCCATACCACTAGCTTGGTTGTCACTGTACTATTGTAGTTGTAACTGATCCAAGAGTTTATGTCAACTAAACATGTTGTTTGCTACTGTTAACTGTAGTAGATGCTTTCATAATTCTATAAAAGGGCAAATTCATTTAAAAAAAACAAGTGTTGATCACATTACCTTTGAGATTATTTCGGATTTGAGAAGACTTGATTCCGATTTTCAGCAGACGAATAAATGCATTGTGATCGATATTTACTCACACCACTGGGTAGATTGTAGAATTACACTCAAAGTGCGTTATACATGTCTATCACTCATCGCTTGAGTAAATAAACACACTTACGATTTTCAGTGTTGGTTCTCAGGTCTGATTTCCGGTGACTTTATATTGATTGGCATGATAAGCAACCAGCAGAAAGTCATGTGTTTTCCTCTCACAATAATGTTTCTCAGTGATGAGGATATATGGATAAAACAATAAATAAATATCAATAAATCCTTTTTTTCAGGAGCCATCCAAACCTGAGGGACTATATGACAAGGTGTTATTTGGTCACGGGACCGGCTCTCTGAAGGCGATTAGTCACGTTGTGGCGGCCATTTTTAGATCCTATGGAATTCCGAATAAGGATATCAAATGGTCCACCATAAAATCTCGTTCAGGTGGACCCGGAAAGATTGCTGCTAAGTCCACCTCCCTGATGGCGGAGATCGTGGTGGGTGATGGGATTGACCTCACTGTGTACCACGTGACAGGCGTACAGGGGTTGTTGAGAAATATCAGATACAAGACCTACCAACTGACATACAGAGGTCTGGTCTTATCAGATGAGGGCACCACCTGTATGTGTGGGCCGGGGTGGAACCTTTGACAACAACAATCTTAAGCAGCTATTCAAATTTGTCCCTTCACCCTAATAAAACTAGAGGAAAAATGACTGATTCTCTAAAACTTCATTGATGTTTTTAAATGATTGTCATTTCGACGACTAAATCGTTCACTGCTCCATGACCTGATGACGTCTATTCCAAGTTTATTTAAAAATAAACGATGTTAGTTAACATTTTCCCTTGACGTTTTTATTTGGATAATTTATTTGTTTTGTTTGAAACAAGTTACCACAAAGGGTCAAACCTCAGACATTTATTCTCAATTTGATATCACAAAGCTTTCATGAACACCAATGACAATTTGGTAATATAATTTGTTTGAAGAGCATTCATTTTTTGTAATTGATTATATTTAATAACTGCATTTAAATATGCCCGTTTTGTTCTTCTCATTTAATAGATATCTTTATTATTTTTATACCAAAGAAATATCAGGATTTTTCTTCCAGGAAAAATGTGATATTTCGCTGATGTGAAAAACACTTGTTGTCCTTACTCTCTGAACTTTGACCCTGTCAGGAACACAGTAGTTAACTATTATCATTAGTTTTATTCAAACTGTGTCAAAAGTAAACTGGGATACTGTGTTACAAAGTTATTTATCAATGTGAATTCTATCGTTTTTATACCTCCACTGTAAATAGACTAAATATTAAATGGTAGACCATTTTAATCGTAAAAACTTGAGTGGGTGAGAATACTCAATTGGACCAAGTTTTCCGCAATGATAAAGTTTTTCTTGGTCAGAGCGACCCAATATGTCCTGGTGGCAGTTCCAATCAAGTTTCTTGGTCGAAGCACCAGGTTTGTCTTGCTCGCAATTCCGATCAGATGTTTCTTGGTCGGTCACGATTGTACCAAGTCTTTCGTTGTCGAAAGCGTCCAAATTTTAGTGGGTCCATTCGACCAAATTCTTCTTTAAGTGTTGTTTCATGGACGTCTGCACACTTCATTTTGACGCTTTAATATGACTCCAGTGTTGATTGTACTGCGCCAAGCACGGATATAGTGAGTTGACTGGGGGAATAGATTTCAATATGTCAGTGTTAATGAAATGATACGGACATAATTTAAATCTAAATCGATGGATTTTTCGTCGAATGATTTATTTAACTCTATCGATTTGCGTTTCCGAAAGATTGCCAAGATTGTCCAAGACGATATATATTTCTAAAAGCAGTCACACTGGCACAGGGATGTAGATCAATTAAAATCGAAAAATCATCTTATGTTCTAGATAACTCCCAGAAAAACACCACCCCATCCTAACAGTGCAAGTCAATAAGTAATAACCGTCAACCATTATACCACAAATTGCATCAGGAAACGGTATCCCTACAAAAAATAGTTCCAGGTTCCCCTTGGTATATTTTCTTATGATGCTTTTGGCAGGCTATATGTAACAATTGACATAGTCGATCTGCGTCATTTTCCGGACAAACAGAACGAATCAGTTGTTGATGCTACTAGAACCACTACATTTTGTCAGGCATAGCTGGCTGTTCTTGTCCATTGTTACTTTAATTTTCACTTTCAGGTCAAAACTGTTCAATATATTCCACATTCAGTAAAAAACTGTCTAATAAATTCCTCTTTCAGGTCAAAACTGTCTAATACATTACACTTTCAGTTTAAACTATCTAATATAATCCACTTTCATGTCAAAATTGTTTGATACATAACATGTTCAATTCAAAACTGTCTAAAACATTCTACTTTCAGGTAAAAAATATCTAACACATTCCCCTTTCAGTTTAAAACTGTCTAATAAATTCCACTTTCAGGTCAAAATTATCTAATACATCCCACTTTCAGGTAAAAACTATCTAATATAATCCACTTTCAGGTCAGAACTGTTATACATTCCAGTTCAGTTGCAAACTATCTAATACGATCCACTTTCAGGCGCAAACTATCAGACACATTCCACTTTCAGTTGCAAACTGTCAAAAACATTCCACTTTCAGGTGCAAACTATCCAACACATTCCACTTTCAGGTCAAAACTATCTGATACATAGAAGCTTTATTTTCATAATAATCTATTTAATTCCATTTTCAAGTCAAAAATATAGATAACATTTCACTGTCAGATCAAAACTATCTATTCCTTTCCACTATCAGGTCAAAACTATCTAAAACATTCCACTTTCTGGTCAAACCTTTTTATTACCTTCCACTTTCGGGTCAAAATTATATTATACATTCCACTTTCAGGTCAGGACTATCTTCTTCATTCCACTTTCAGGTCAGGACTATCTACTACATTCCACTTTCAGGTCAGGACTATCTACTTCATTCCACTTTCAGGTCAGGACTATCTACCACATTCCACTTTCAAGTCAGGACTATCTACTTCATTCCACTTTCAGGTCAGGACTATCTACTTCATTCCATTTTCAGGTCAGGACTATCTACTAAATTCCTCTTTCAGGTCAGGACTATCTACTACATTCCAATTTCAGGTCAGGACTATCTACTACATTCACTTTCAGGTCAAGACTATCTACTACATTCCACGTTCAGGTCAGGACTATCTACTACATTCCACTTTCAGGTCAGGACTATCTACTACATTCCACTTTCGGGTCAGGACTATCTACTACATTCCACTTTCAGGTCAGGACTATCTACTACATTCCACTTTCAGGTCAGGACTATCTACTACATTACACTTTCAGGTCAAAATTATCTAAAACATTCCACTTTCAGGTCAGGACTATCTACTACATTCCACTTTCAAGTCAGGACTATCTACTACATTCCACTTTCAGGTCAGGACTATCTACTACATTCCACTTTCAGGTCAAAATTATCTACTACATTCCACTTTCAGGTCAAAACGATCTACTACATTCCACTTTCTGTTAACACTATCTACTACATTCCACTTTCAGATCAGGACTATCAACTACATTCCATTTTTAGGTCAGGACTATCTTCTACATTCCACTTTCAGGTCAAGACTATCTACTACATTCCACTTTCAGGTCAGGACTATCTACTTCATTCTGCGTTCAGGTCAGGACTATCTACTACATTCCACTTTCAGGTCAGGACTATCTACTACATTCCACTTTCAGTTCAGGACTATCTACTTCATTCCACTTTCAGGTCAAGACTATCTACTACATTCCACTTTCTGGTCAAAATTATCCAAAACATTCCACTTCAGGTCAGGACTATCTACTACATTCCACTTTCAGGTCAGAACTATCTACTACATTCCACTTTCAGGTAAAAATTATCTACTACATTCCACTTTCAGGTTAAAATTATCTAAAACATTCCACTTTCTGGTCAAAACGATCTAATACATTCCACTTTCTGTTAAAACTATCTAATACATTCCACTTTCAGTTAAAACTATCTAATACATTCAACTTCCAGCTCAAAACTATCTATACATTCCACTTTCAGGTAAAAACTATCCAATACATTCCACTTTCAGGTC
The DNA here is from genome assembly GCA_031763545.1 of Mopalia muscosa. Taxonomy (NCBI): domain Eukaryota; kingdom Metazoa; phylum Mollusca; class Polyplacophora; order Chitonida; family Mopaliidae; genus Mopalia; species Mopalia muscosa. Next base: position 6,917 of record JARFOD010152052.1, on the reverse strand, counting down.
AAAACTATCTAATACATCCCACTTACAGCTCAAAACTATCTAATCTCTCTCTTTCAGGTCAAAATTATCTAATTCATTCCCTTTCAGGTCAAAATTATCTAATAATTCCTCTTTCTGTTCAAATCCATCTACTACATTCCACTTTCCTGTCAATACGATGTAATACATTCCACTATATTTATAATTTTCCACTTCCAGGTCTGGCGGGATGGGTTTTTCACGTAGAACAAATCAACGCACTTGGGGATGGAGAGAATTGTGTTGGAGCAGGGGTTGGTGTGGAGGCCGGATATTGTTGTTTATAACGGGTAGGCAAATTAACTCTTGGGGGGGTGTGACAATAACAAATCGGACAAACCCCGTGTGATTCTCCTTGTTGCGATATAATCACTACGCTCGGCAGTGTTTGATTTTTAAAATTTTTATTCCGTTTTCCTGACCTGAAAAACAAACAAGAACTTTTGGATCTCCCCAACACTTTTTTACAAGATGCTAAACTTAATGTTCAGAGCACAATTTGGAATTAAGATGACACACAAGCTTTCGAAACTGTTCCAGAAGCTAGAAGCATAGCATCTACAGAGTAACCATTAGTCAATCAGGCGCAGCAGGCTTCATATATAGGACTACGCAAAACACCAGTCAATGCATACGAGGATATTCTCCTATACAAAATTTTGCAAATAAAATATGTTTGTTTGTTTGTTTGATTGGTGTTTAACGTCGTACTCAAGGGTATTTCACTTATATGACGACGGACACAAATACAGAACATCACAAACAAATCTGCTTCCCGTTACCCTTTGGCTCTGCAAACCCCAAGGCAACAGAAAGCAACCTCTTTTCTCGCCTCTTTTGACCGACCGAGGAAGCCGAGGGAATATTCTGCAGGGCCATGGCCCACCCGCTCCCTAACCGGGCCCGGGACCAAAGGGGATTTTTTGGGGAAATGCTGAAAAAAAAAAACGCTATTTAGGTCCGACTGAAACTTGAAAATGACTTGCCTAGTGTTATTCTTACTTGCTCTGGGCAAGTGTTAAGTCACAGTCACACCGTTGTAAATGTTGGCAAAATTTACACAAGTTCCCGATTTGTAATATATCGAATGGAGTGTAGTTTCATAAGTTACATTTACACAATACCGCAGTCCCTGAATATATAGAAATGGTCAAGTCTGTAATACCCACCTCTGGACCTTGGTACGGTACTCCGTTGACGATCTCTGGAGCCGAATAGAGTGGACTCCCACAATATGTGGTCAGTAGATCCTGTCCAGTGTAGAAATTAGAGAGGCCAAAATCAGCAATCTGAAAGCAGAGAAAAGACTGATTATGAAACAGGAATAACAATTCAAAAATAATAAGACGATGAATAATAAAGAAGCTACATGTAAAACAGATTGGTATTGTGTTCAGTGGTTGTTTGTTAGCTCTGAGAGCACCGGTTACCTCATCGAACCACCCTACAGTGACAAATCATAGCTGAAACTCACCCTCACGTTCCCATTATCATCAAGCACAATATTCTCCAGCTTCAAGTCCCTGTGTACAACACCATTCTACAAAAAATCAAATAAACATTGATATCATTTTCTCGTTTTTTTTTTTTTTTTGGACAAAACAAAATTTCTTGTGCTTTAAGACAGCCAAATAATTATTTTATTAGACAAAGTATTCACTAGTTCACTGTCTTAACTGGAAAAGATTTAAGTGTCAAAACACCTTTTTCAGAAGTATTTTCTTTCCATGGTGTGTATTTTTGTGTTGCAGCATAAAACAGAATATTAATTGTTATGTGTATTTTGATGCCCTATTGATGTATTCACCCCTGGACAAAAATGTAAAATTTCTCACAACCACTAATTTTCAGGTTTAAAATTTCTCCCCAGATTCTACATGTGGTGAATACAGTGAAAAAAAAACTTAAACATCAGGTACTGTGGGTTTACCGTTTATGCCATAAATTCAACGTTTTGAGGGTCAACATCGATATTGGAAAGGGTTTTATACAAAATTAAACTAAAAAAAATGATGCCCATAAATTTCTAATGCCCTTAAATTTTATTTTATTTCTCACCAGAGGTAGGATTTTATGGGGTGGGTGTATTTTAAATAAATTATGTGAACAAAATACTCTGGACTGCCTTCACACGGTCTCATATAGTAGACAGCGATCCTCAATCCAAACTCACTGGCAGACTTTTTTTTCATTTCTGCATTAACAAAAATTAGCTTACCTGGTGACAGTAGTAGACAGCTGAGACGATTTGTCGAAATATTCGCCGAGCATCTCTATCATCGAGCCTCTGTTTGGAGTTGATATAATCATACAGTTCTCCACCACTAGCGAAATCCATCACCATTACAATCTTTTCTCGATTTTCAAAAACTGAAAATTATAAAGATAATATAAAAATTAGGATTGAGTGACTGATTTTTAACACAGTGCTGAACAGTATTTCACCTATATGACCGTAGTTATCTTCTAGCTTAATGCATAATAAATTAACTTTCTGGTTCGATCAAATTTGAGCTCCATACAATCGTCATAATACTGATTTTCCAGCAGTTTTCCAGGGTAGCTAATGACATAGACTTAGTTGGAGCGCCTATCACCAGTCATTGGAACAGGCAGATTTCTAAAAATGGTTTAAATTGAAATTCTGAATTTTAACATGGTAAAGATAGAAATATTGCTCAGAATAGAAATTTCTGAACGGCAGATTTCCACTCCTAGCTTAGACACTGGCCAATGAAGTAGATAGCTCTGTGTCCACACACTGGATTGAAGGAAACCACCCTAAATACCACTGGCAACAAAGACAAGACAAGGCAGGAAAATCACAGGATGCAACACAAAAACCCCATGAACTGGGCCTTATTAATAATTTAAACTAAGGTACTTAAGAATTTAAAAGTTAAGACAAACTTAGCCAATTTTCAAACGTCAATTTTAAAAAAAAAATTTTGTTAATCGCTAGATTATATGTGAAATTATTAAAATAGAAACTCGTTATTATAAATTTAATTGTTTTTCAATGAAAAATGAAAGGCTTACTTTTGGCTAAATATTTCTTAACTTGAATACTTAAGTAGCTTTATGAATACGGACCCAGGTCCACTTCATATTGCCTGTTAGGTATGAGAGCACCAGGGCAACAAGAAGCTTCCTGCCAATATCCCGATGATAAAAAATAAAACACAGATGCAGAATTTAAGTGCAAAGTGAAAAAAAAAAGGGATAACTACATCTTTAATAAAAGTTTGCTCATTCTGAAGAAACACGAGGACAGAAATTGGGATTGTCTAAAATGTGTTTGTCCTTGGCAGACAAAGTAAAGCGACAGCTTCACCTTTCCAAAAACACAGAAAGGAAGTTCATGTAACAAAATATTGTATACTTTTCTTCAACCTGTATTACTTGATGTTGTCGTTGTAATTGTCAGTAAGTGTTAATTCGACTATAGCTAGAAGCCAAGCTGCCTTGACCCAACTTCTGTTAATCTGGCCCTGTTTGATTGTCCCTGTTTGACAAAACCTCTGCAGATAGATTGATCAACATTTCGCCAGTAGAAAACAGTGCATGTTGAAATGGCTTTGTTGTTTAAGGGTTTATCCTAAGTTAAGAACTTTACTCTGCGACAAGTCTTGTCTTATTGTTCCAGTTTAACAGCTGATTCCAACCTTGAAGTCTCATGCCAGGAGTTACAAGAGGTTAACTTGTTTAACCACAAAATTAAACCGTCCTCAATCAATGATGTGAAATACGTCCTCAAATCAATGCTGTGAAATTGGCCTTGAAATAATGCTATGAAATGGCCTTTAGCTCTAAATTAACTCTTCAAAATTGACGTCAAAATCTGACATAATGAGAAATGTACCGTAATTTAATGTTGAGAAATGGACCCAAAACAAACCCTGTTTAATGGCCCTCAAATTATCTATATCGAATGGGGTTGTTATGAAAGAAAGTCACACTTTTACAGTTTGTCTGATTTGGGTTTAACGCTGTACCTAAGGTTATTTCATTGATATTCCAGCATGCCAGCCCAATGAATTGTTTGTTTGTTTGATTGGTGTTTAACGCCGTACTCAAGGGTATTTCACTTATATGACAACGGACACAAATACAGAGCATCATAAACAAATCTGCTTCCCGTTATTCTTTAGCTCTGCGAACACCAGGGCACCTGAAAGCAGCCTCTTTTCTCACCGCTTATGATCGACAGAGGGAGTATTCTGCAGGACCATGACCCAACCGCTCCCTCACGGGGCTAGTAGCTGGTTGAAGCTACATAGCTGGATCCAGCTACTCTCCCCTACCTGTTAACGTGGAAATGTCACTGACAATTGAAGATTTCTGTCAGGAGGCCCCGAGAACGTTTAATTATTTGACCTTCAACAAAAGCCAGTGTCTTGGAATAAGCAACATGGATAAGATAGACCTCCGATCATTCGTTAAATGTGAGTGTCGGTCTAGACAGATAGGCTGAGATTTTTACTGTCGTACATAGATGCCACAACAACAACAACTCCATCATTGAACATATACTCGCAACCATTTCAAGCTAATTACTTATATTTCCTTGGACCCAGCATTCAAATCGATGATGCTTGGCCAAAAATACAGTTCCGATTAATTATGAAAATGGGAGAGACCAAAATATTTAACATAACGAAAATATATACCTAAAAAACCGGGATAAAAATTGATGCTGAAGCGGCCATCTTTTCAGTGCTGCCCCCTATTATTATTATTCATCAAGGGGGATAATCTATTGCGTCTATGCCTAATCTTGTGCCTAAAGCTGGTCTCCCTTTACCTTGGAATTTCAGTACCAGTACGAATAGTCTATGCCTACCTGGTCACGAAGCTATATCCCTCTGACTTCGGGAAGTGTGCTTGGAGTAAAGAGATCATGTCTTTACTCTGGGATGAATCCCAACTTTACTTAAGGCTGGGGATGATTTTCAACAGTATTAAAAAAAAAACATTTCACATTTTCATTTCAGTGCTCTGTATCACTTATAGTCTAGCATATCATATAGTCTTATTGAGACACATGTTTATGGTTGAGCTGGTGTCAGTTATTGTTGGTATGTAGGCCCTACACAACCATAATAAGTGAAATGACCTTAAGTCCTTTAGTACCAAGTGTGTCTTTATGCTACCAAGTGGGCCTTTATAGTACCAAGTGGGGCTTTAGTACCAAGGGGACCTTCATAGTACCAAGTGGGTCTTCATAGGACCAAGTGGGCCTTTATAGTACCAAGTGGGCATTTAGATACCATGTGGGCCTTTATAGTACCAAGTGGGCATTTAGTACCAAGTGGGCGTTAAGTACCAAGTGGGCGTTTATAGTACCAAGTTGGCCTTAAGTACCAAGTGGGTCTTTATAGTACCAAGTGGGCCTTTATAGTACCAACTGGGCCTTTATAGTATTGATGTTTATGTAAATCTTGCCATTTAAGAACTTGTAAAAGCACCAATAAGATTATTCGAAACATTGCGAAGGAGAAATTAAAAAGTACATATTTGATTAGATTGCATTCACTGTCTTTATGATTGTTGGCAATTTGATTGGGTAAAAATGATTCAGAATGTGCAAGGTCTACATGATAAATATCTATTTTTTAGAGAAAAATAACAGAAATCATCCGGATCACCTGGATGAGTTCTGAAAAGTTTTCATTTCATAAAAAGTTTTAAAGGACAGATTTAACCGTATACTGCAAAATGTGGCTCTGCCAATTGTGGGGGTGGTTTTTACGAGATACGCTACCGGTTTTCCACAGGAATAAGGCAGGGGACAGTGTGAAATGGACAATCCGTCATCATATAAGGTAAGTGAAATACCCTTGAGTACCGATACAACGTTAAACCCCAAATCAAACCATATAGCTGCAGGCCTTTAGTTCCCTACTAAACTATAAGCTTACAGTATTTTACCCTTACTGATAGGCCGTTGTTTTTTAGATGTTTTTAGACAGCGTCCTGTGCTTGTCTGCCCATGTCTTTTCCTTACTTTTAGGCCGACACGCACTAATTCATATAAGCAAAATAACCTTAAGTATGGCATAAAACCCCAGTCAAACAAATGACGAAGCAAAATATAGAAATACTGCATACTTGGCTAATGACCTAATAGTATACCAAAATAATTTATTATAATTAATTATTATTTATTGATAAGCCTTCTCTGAAAGTTTATAATAATATTACTTAGATTTAAATGACTATAAATGGCCTTTTCATTTCAGATTAAAAGACATTGTAAACTTTGACATGAAAGTTTTAAAAATAATTTGTGTTGATTTGTTTCCAAAGTTTTTGGCTGTCCTCTGCATGTATCCTATCACATAGTCTTATTTTGAGGTAGCCTACAGATGGTATATAACGGTGTACGTTTTAAAAATGATTTGTCACGGTTGATTTGTTTCCAAAGTTCCTATCACGTACATGTAGTCTTATTTTGAGGTAGCCTACATATGGTATATAACGGTGTACTTTCAGCTGAACCAGGTTATTACACTTACAGGATATTATGTGCTTAATTAGTGCTGTCCAATAATATTTCAAATCGATCTGACATCGCCTATTAGCCTTGTTAAAAATGTTGAAATAGGAGCAAAATATACATGTATGTTGCAAACTTAGTTTTCTTGCAATTGTGAAATTTTAACTTCTTACAACTATTTATAAAAAAAAGTTATAAAAAATCTGATTGAAATCAGTTCTGTAGGTATAAGAATAGCCGAGAAGTCAGTATTTTCCCAAGTATAGTACACTTTAAAACAAGAGATCCATGAATGGATCTTGACGCCCACACTGTTAAGGGTTTAAGAGGGGACAGATTCACAATTTGATTTTCCGTCTTGTGCCTAAGCCAGTATAGGAAGAGTTGTGTTTACTAGGTA
>JARFOD010152030.1:0-12450 GCA_031763545.1 Mopalia muscosa | reverse complement strand
GACAGTAGCTGACATGTTCATGAATCTCTTGACAGTAGCTGACATGTTCATGAATCTCTTGACAGTAGCTGACATGTTCATGAATCTCTTGACAGTAGCTGACATGTCTTCATCATCTTTGAAATACTTGACAAAGTACACCGAAAAAATTCCCTAACATTATAAGGACAAAGTTGAGGAATATCCCTCCAGTAAAGCACCAGGGGATTAGTCCATATGTTTAAATAAATAAAAGTTGTTATTTGTACCCGCTGCCGTGGCTTAGGTGTAAGGGAGTGCGCTTTCAAAGCCTACTTCGATGTAGCGTTCATAAGATCGGGTCCGTCTGTCGACCCTCAGGTACATGAGTGAGTCACAAGATGTGGTTCCGGCAATCGCGGGTTTTAACGAGGTTACCTCCCGGTTATCCACCGTAATATAGCAAGGAAAAGTGTGAAGTGGATAATCCGTCGTCATATAAGTGAAATGAGTACGATGATAAACCCCAATCAAACAAAGAAACAAACTCGAAGTCAAGAATTACCTATTAGCATATCCTTAACAGGTAATTTCTCATCAAAATGTTACGGAATTGTTTTATTAGGTTTTTAATAAGTCTTTCTTGTTAAGTGTCTAGGCCTCAAGGGGCTACTAGAATCGATATTTGTTTTGGTTTAAACATATTTTATTTGAAGGAAACACAATGATACATTGATTTATCCCATTACAATAATTACATACAATTGCTTCCATTGAAATAATACAGGCGCTGTGATGTACATATATACACTGTGTGTGGGTAAATTTAGATAATTAGCTTAAAAGTTTATGTATATTTATTTGTTTTACCCTTATTAGTATATAACACTTATTCTAAAAACTATATTTTCTTTCTAACATGACAGGTATGGAGAAGACAGTGTTATTTGAACACAGAACAGGATATAAACTCAGTCAAAAAAGAAACTTCACACTCGTTCGGATGTCCATAAGTTGAACATACAAGAAAAGTGGTTTTAAATAATTAGTAAATTCCATTTTGTACCCATTAACGACGGTGTACCATAAAAATCATGTTCATAATCGTCCACCGGAACTGTACGGAAATGTAAGAGAGTGAAAATGGTAAGTTACAACTTGATGAAAGCATGTAAATGGCGCTTATGCTCTCCATGAGAGTTCACAACTGCGACGCAATTTCTCCCCATGGATTGAATGATGCGTCTGAACACAGCTTGGGGGATGCGTCGCCATAATTGAACCAACATGGCACCAAGTTCCTGCAAATTCCTGTCAGTTTTTTTTAATGAGTAGCATTGCTGTCTTTACTTCACTGGAGGAAAATTAATTATCCAACAAGATGGAAACACTTCTCGTATTGGTTGGGCGAGTGTTAGTTAGTTATGCTGGAATACATCACAGTGAAATCCCCTTAAGTATATACGGCGTAAAACACCAATCAATAAATCAACCAAAGTCATGACAGTTGATTGGGAAATGTTCCCCCGCAGGGTACCCTCCAATATTTCCCTGACTTATATGCTACATATATTTACTACTGACCAAAGTAACACAAATTTGTTGTGTATATACATAATAGACCGCTGTATGTAATGCGCGCACTACAACGACATTACGTCAACTACAAAGCAAAGTGCAGACTGCCAAAAGTCAAATGGCGACAAACACTGGCATATATTAAGAATTTAACAAAGATGTAAACAAAACCATACATTATATTCTAAAAAATTAGAATAACCGTGACAAATAAAGAGTGAATATTATATCAGGCGACGTTTTTATTTCTATTCAGCATTTTTATTGTTGTGTACTTCAGTTGATTTTCCCGATTAATCACACGTAGTAATGGTCACTACAGAATCTGCCGCAATCGAGGGCCTATTAAAGACATGTAGTTTCCCTGATTTATTCTCCGCCATAAAATAACAAATGTTTTACGAAGCACAGAGGGCGGATGTGCCTGTTAATCAGATTGTTGTTTTACAGAAATTTTATTGCCGCAAAATAGAGGCTATGACGGAGAAGTTTGTCATTGATGTCCTGGGTGCTTTTATTTCACATTTTTACGAAAGAGTTCCTCTCGCATTTTTATTTTACATAAGAGTAAACGATTTCCACCTATGTAATATAAACGTTTATTTAACATATATCGAATTGATTTTAGGTTGAATTGTTTTTGACATACGTGGATTCTTTTCAACATACGTAAAATAGATATTATTCCCCATATGTGATATTCTTATTCACATAAGCGGAAATCTTTTTCATGAGTGAAATTGATTTTCATATGAGTGAAATTGATTTTCACAAATGTTTAATTATTATTCACATATGTAAAAAAAAGTTTTTATTTTACATACGTGAAAAAAATTTCCCATATATCCCAAAATTCAGCATATGTAAAATAAAGATAGTAGTGACACAACGGATTGCCATAGCGTTCAACCTAATGAGGACTCGTACAAAAAAGTCATATTGGATGCAGTTGTGTGAAATAACATTTAAGTTTCCCCCATTAACACGAGCAGGGAAAATAACAAATTTTTAACTGATTGTATACAGTCCTGCTTTTTGGAACCCTATTGTAATAGAGCGCCAACTTATTGCAACTTATAGCTGGCTGTTGTTTTATTTGAATGTTAAAGCTGTAAATGTGATTAATGCGACCGATCAAATGAAGAGAAGGTATATAATTCGTCTAATGGAACTATTGCGGAGCCGGGACTTTTTTTTTTTTAGTATTCTAAAATCCCTATTATGATAAACTGATTATTCGAGAAATGGAAAGAATTAGATCACACAGCATAATAAATGTCAGACTGAAAATGGATTTTGGGCGTCTTAGCAACTTTATTGAAAAGATGGGTCATCAAATTGCAATCATAGTTGTGTAAAAGTTTTGCAGCTTAATCATGTTTAACCATCAGAAGAAGATAAACTTTTTAAGAATTAACGTTTCCCTTAGCGACGTACAACACAACATTTTTAGCCAATGAGGCGGGAGAGTTTATATTTGTGCATGGGAGAGAGGCTTGGGCCGAAAAACCAGAACTTTTTAAACTCTTCTTCTGTCACATTCTGTTTTAATAAATTTATTTCACCCAAAACGAAAGATGGTTGTTTTTAGTAGATCATATTCTTTATCGCAAAATAACGATGGACGAGTCCTACGTTTCCGTTCTAAGTGTAGGTGGTTTAGTTACGGGGAGTGGGTTAGGGAATAGGGGTTAGACCCGGTCACAATAATAAGTTATATGCAAACAAGACTATACTATACTATTCGATGATTATACTCGTTTGTTTTAGTTGACGATGTACTATTTCTGTTTGAATAGAATTTATCAATAAACAAAGACAATTTGCTAGGCCGTATCATCGGCTTCGTCCATTTATATTTTCCTTCAAATGCTATAAGACAATGATCATTTGTTACTTTGCTAATTCGTGTGTCGCAACACATTCTTGAAGCGCTATAGAATTGTCAAATGGGATTATTGCAATAGGTTGGAAATTATTTTGAGCACAATTTGTTTTTGTTTAAAAAATCTTTATTTAATACCGACAAAATCAGAGTTGGCTGAATGTTTACAGCGTGAGCACAATTTCCTTCATAATTACACTTTTAAACTTCAGATAAAGGATAAAGCGGAAGTGTTCGGGATATAGCAGTTAAGAGAAGCATGGTATGGGTGATAATTTCTCTTTCAGCTCAGTAAGATACAGGTTTTATAACTGAAAACTTGATAAGTCTTATCTACATTTAGTTGCTTTGTTGACTATTATCTGGGTCACTCAGAACTGAGTTTTAAGCACCGTATTTTATCCACCGTTGACAGGATTTATTGTTGGTCCTTCTCCCATTGCTTTCCCCTGTCTATAGGTTAAACACACAATAGTTAACACTTTGCTTGGTTATTTGACTGTATTTCTGGGCAGCTTGAGTCCTGGTATAGTTCCATTAAGTTATCTTACCTTAAATCTATGCTCTTTTCTGCAATCAAAATGCATATAGGTAAAACGGGCATCATTTCTTATGCTGAATAAAGTTCTCTAATTTTCTAATCGAGCTATATGCATTTTTATAATTTGATCTTATGCATTGGGTAATGCTTAAACTACGGTCAAATTCATCAACGCGTTGTGTTTTGCTACTTTTATCACTAAACAGAAGATCTCCCCAAAATTAAGATTGACCAACAAATGTATTTCTTTTCAAAAAATGTTCATATAGGGTTTATTTTGACAGCTCACACGTGTGTAAGAGTGTAAGTCGCGTGACGTCATGGACATGGTTGGCCACGCACACAATGTCAGCTGTGAGTGGTCGTAGGTAGATATATATCTGTAACCCTTAGGTTATTTTATGAAATTAAGAAACGATAAGTCGATGCCATATTTGAGTATATTTAATGGTAACCTTTCAAGGGATATAAGGGTTATTGCAGCCGGAAACATCGCTGATGTTCTTAATTACCATGAAGACAAAATACCCCCCACACCCCAGGCATCAAACACTGAATCTACTTAATTAACTACATAAATAAAAAGCGATTGAAACCAATATAATGTACATATTTCAGTGCAACGATCTGCAATCCACTGTTTGTGATTTGCTAATTTGCACCCTGGTGTTTTTGTTAAACATACCATACATGTGTTGAGAAATGTCATATCTGGCAGCTAACAATGCCGTTAATTTATATCACCTGGCAGGTGAGAATTTTTGAAATATTCTTTACATTTAAACCCGTCTGAAATAAATTAAACCAAATAAACGAGACGAAAGTTGCTGAGAACGAGTGTCTTGATAATACTCATAGACATAAATAGTTTTTGACTCCAAACCATTTTGAGGAATAACCTTTCATTAATAAAACGATCAGTTGTATCGAGTTAGATTCAGGTACCGACATTATATAACATATCTGCTTGTACAGGTGTATTAACAGTGTTTTCTAGATTTTTTTTTTTTTCATATCAGAACTTCACCGAAACTTAATCTGTTTTATAGGAACGAAGGTTACAAGGGGCAGTCCATTGACCTAAAGGTTTGATTTTAAAGTTCTTTACCTGGGTTCATCGTTGGCGTAAATGAACCCCAAAACATTTCCGCGGAATCGAGCTATTCAAATTCTTCCGCCATTCAACTTACCACGTTCCCATGCTCCTTAGTCGATCCACAACCAGCTGGTACCACGTAAATCACATGGTCAGAATCTGTCCCGACGACAACACATCTTTCCAGGAAAGGGTACAGTTTAAATATCAAGGAGAAAAGGAGTCGGCTACGTTCGCAGAAGTCCTACAGATGGTTACATTTCACAAAACATTTCATAAAAATTTGGCTAGCTCAAACATTCTGAATGTACGAAGTTTATAAATGTTAATGAGCGGTTCCTTTAATGTTACAGTTAGCTCCAATTTCTTAGGGTCATTAGGGGGAGACCTTTAAGGTTTCTGGTCGGGCTAACACAGAGGACCACTTTTCTTGCTTGGGTTTTATACTCTTTGGGGCGTACTTGTTCAGCTAAATTTTGTTTTGTCAAATATCTATCACGTTTGAGCTATACTAAATTTGGAGGCCTTAGGGGATATTTTTGATTGGTACCTGCAACGTTTGAGCTCGGCCTTTGTTAGTGTCTTACTGAATGGTCCAAGGGCCCACACACAGCAGCTCCTCTCCGGTAGAAGTCCCTTTCTGTATATATAAAAATGACCCTTGTTTACTTCACAGTTCAGAAATTGGTAGATATAGTTCGTATGACCGAACGCTCTGACCTTCCGGTCTATTGGTGTGTCGTTAAAGGCCCAACACTGGAACTACATGATCACTCTGTTAAAACGAAGAAAATATCACTTCTTTCAGCGACTTTTACGGCTAAAATCTTCTTTGCAGTTTGCGGAAACTGTTATACCTCAATATGACTTTTCGGACAGGTTGATAAATGGGTTATCGATAGCTATACTTAGTTTGAGCCCTTCTCTACGTGTAATTTCCATACAGTGGATTTTGAAGAAGGGATAAATCGTGAATTTAGAGACTTGCCTATTACAGGTTTAATATCACAATAAAATAATTTCGGTATCCTTTTATTAGTTAAACATGTGGAAGTTAAAGAAGTTAAAGTTAAAGAACCTTTTCTTGTATTTTAAACAAGGTTAATGGGAGATTTAGAGTCTCGTTTTGCATATAAATGGGCCCAAGGGTTCAGTATATCGACTATTATTGGAAACCGCTAATTGAAACCATAATGGTCGGTAACTTAAAAAAACCCTGGAAATAACACAGCTATGAGCACTCTAACTCTGTATCTCTAGATAAGGCTGCATTGTCTGATACACTTAAAGATACAGAGCTATGTATCTAGGTCATCGGATGTCAATCTTATTCAAATAAGCTCTTATCGCACTTTATGCAGACATAATTCAATTCAACTGTATTTCGTGACGTTTCGCACTGTAATGTCCACGAAAGATAGAATCAAAAGATAAATAGCATGGCAAAATGGTGGAGGTATGACAAAGTTTGATTGGTCATTCTTGACCAACTAATCCAATAGAATTATTTCTGATCTTCATGTGTGACCACACATTACCATGTAACTGCGAAAGGTTTATGATTAGATTGATAGAAGAAATACATAGATATGATGGCATCACACATATCAGCTCTCTAGCAAACATGTGCTTTGCGATCTATGCCCACTCGATATTCAACTGTCAACAGCTACATGGAGCCAAACTGTTTGTTTATTTATTGGTATATGTTGACTCTGACAGAAGTTTACTTGAGGCAAATGATCCATATCTGACAAAAGGCCTGCTCCATCTCCAAATCGTCATGAACACAGCTGAAACTTATGTCATGCATACTTTTTATTGTATAAACAATGTCAGTTTTACGGCTATAGACAGCATGTATGAATAATTCATTTAAACGTCGTCTGATGTGCACGCTTATTGAAAAGACTATGCCTGCCGTGACTATGCTCGTATAACTAGCGATCGGCTTACAGTACTGACTGTACCCTATACGCTAGTTCATATAGCAAAGCTTTTCGGGTAAAGGGCCTCAAAGTTATGCTCTAGACTCACACAAAATTATATTGGTTAATCTAGTTACATGAGCATACAGAATTGCAAAATGGCGGAGCAAAGTTTAGACGAGAGGACTATATGCGCATGTGACCAGATCAACCAATAGAATTTTATGTGAGTGTAGAGCCTAACTCCGCCCGTTATCTGAAAAGCCTGGCTATATGTGGTACAGTCAGTATGGGCTACAGTAAGCGATCGAGTATGGGCTACAGTAAGCCGATCGCTGGTTATACGAGCGTGGCCGTGACTTTGAGATGTATTTGCCGTCAAAATACATAGGTAGGAAGAGGCTTATTAGACAATACGTAGAGTGCGTGCAGGAGGGAACATTCGGTTACCTTGATGCTCCCATATCTACGGACAATATGAATCCCATCCGTTTTTGATGTATTTGCATTGTGAATTGTCCTGTTATTGTTTGTTGCCAGTGGCACCGAGGCTGGTTTTTGCTCATCCATGTCCGTGTTGGTACGCTCTCCTGTCAGTGAAAGCCCCAAGTAAGGCGTACAATCACAGATTAAAAGTTAAGCCGTACATTTAATTATACGATGAGGACTTCCTATTCCTATTATACCGTTCACGGGATCTAGCCCGTCTGTCAACCGTCAGGTATACGAGGGAGTCACAAGATGTGGCTCAGGCAATCGCGGGGGTCGTCATGACGAAGTTTTCTTCCGGTTTTGCACCGTAATTAGGCAAGGAGCAATGTGAAGTAAAAAATCCGTCGTCATATAAGTGAAATACTCTTGAGTACGACGTTAAACCCCAATCAAGCAAACAATCAATCCTATTATACGTTGCACTTGATTTTCCGTTTTTCATAATTTCTAAACTGATAATTGTTCAAACTTATGGGCTTTGCCAAAAAATATAAATATATGCCATAGTTTAAAGACGGTTTTTCTGCGACAACATTACGGGATTTTGTAGTAATAATCTCCCATTAACCGTTGTAATCGGCAGTTTTCTACACATTTTTTAAAATGAATCGAATAATATGAAACTTAGTTATGGCGCAGAACACATCCTTTGGCTTTCCTTTTGTTCTACAGCACCTAATAGGATCATAAAGAAAAATCAATTAGGCTTACACATCATTGTTTATTACACGGTGCCTGAGGCGCTTACTTACCTGATATCTCTGGGAATCTTGTTCGTGGATAAAACCAAGGGCACAGGCCTCGTTTTGGACATCATATACATCAATTCATAATGTTTATAAATAGACTTACGTTTAATAGCTTCTCTTTTCAAGTTTTCCAAGCCACCTTTAACAAACTGCATGTCCGTATCATTTTCGCGTAAGACGCATATTAGAATATTTATAAGCTGTTTTAAAACTTTGCCCCAAGCGAGGACGAAACACTCAGCGTTAATTTTGAAGGCTTTTGTTTCGTGGTAGAGGGTAATCTTTTTTATAGACTCATCCCAAACATTTCTGCTAAAATAGTTCTGACATAAAAATAGCTATGTAATTTTCGTAACTGAGCCAAAGTCAAATAACACAAATAAACAATATATTCAACAATACATGTAACTTAAAAGAACTAAAGTCAACTAGTGAAAGACCTGTTTTCTAAAAGACACAAAAATTATTCATAGTGAAAGACCAATGAACATTATTGACCAATATATATATTTTTATTGATTGGCTGGTTACATACACAGTAAAGGTCCAATATACTATTCGATATAACATGATCACTGACGGTATTTGTATACAGAATACAGCTGTACTTGATGAAGTAATACTACGAAGAGGCACATGTGTACACTGGCTGTTTATGTTAATAAAATGATAATTGAATTCATAAACTGTACAGGTATAGGCGCACATATAAGTGAGAAATCGTTGGAGTCGTAGTTTACCTTCTAAATAAAAGTATCATTTTTTAAATTTATTTTGTTTTATTCATTGATATAACAAAAAGCATAAACATAAACAAATATTTATTCAAAAGTTTAAAGAAAAAATAATGTATTTTAGTTATATTGGCTAGAATATGCTCTATCTTGGTTTGATATATACTAAAGAAGTGAAATAAAGTAAATAAATTGCGGACCGAACAAAGTGAAAGTTATTTCGAAATCTGTTTATGATCGCATGTGTCCAAAACGGTTATTTTCTGGATAATTATTTGTTATTGTTGTGATCGAACTGTCATTTGTATACATTTACCTGCGTAACGTCTACAGATTGCCGTGTTACACCTGATGACGATACACAGGCATATATGTGTCATCTTGTTGGATTCTATCGCCAAAAAAAGATTGTTGATGTTTGTAATTTTAATACACAAATTAAGCGTTAAATTAAATTAAATTAAATTAAAATAAGAATCCCTCTTAAATGTCCATTAGATCTTTCACCACTCTCCATGCTTTGTAGGAAATATTTTTTTAATAACGCCCACTTTTGTGACCAGTCTGGTTTTCAGAACTAATGTTTAACCATGGAGGATTCAATGACCTTACTAAATGACACCATTCTATAGTGGACGAGACTAAGACATCTCTCGTAGGCTATGCCAGGCCATCGCGCATTAATTTCCGCCAATATTTGGGTCGACGTATGCCACAGCCCAGCAAACGAAAGAAGTGCAAAACAAGATGGTCCAGTTGTATCCTAAAGTCAATGTCTCAATAGAATGATACACACTGTGTATGTAATACTGTTTCTCGACGTAGGAAGTAGAATTAATTTTATTTTAGAATACATTATGTATTGTAATATTTGTAATAAGCCTCAAATATAAAAACAAAAAATGAACAATAGAATGATACACACTGTGTATGTAATAATGTTGGCACAAAAAAGTAGACTGCGGAAAGATTGGCCATTGTATTAAATGTAAGCTGAAACACAATAAAGGAGTAGGGAAGTTACCTTTCTGTTTGTTTTAGCTATAAAAAGTGACGCCCACTGCAGTATTAATGTCAACTTAACTGGTAGGTCAATTCCCAAGGGAAGGTCTAGACGAAAGCATTCAAGGTTTGATCTCTATTTTATGAGAAAAAGGTTGTCCAATAATACCACAGAGTCCGTTAATGAAAGCAATTTTGATTTGATCTCTATTTAAGAATGCGGCTTAGCACTGATGGAGGCCACATCTGTCACATATGCACTTATAAGATATACGATTGTGAAAAAGGACAGGAAACAACCATCGGCATCTAGCTGGCATCGGATGTTTCATACAGTGTTGGGAATGCCATTTAAGTATGCTGAAATTTGTAGGTAAATGTTCATGGCGTTTGTTAGGCGACCAAACTAAAAGCAGAGAAATAAAGCTAACTTTGCCTTAAGGACTTTTGCCTTAAATTTTGCCTTTTTTTGTATTTCTGAAATCTTCTCTCCATAAGCTTGATAATGCAAACCAATTGACAAAAAAAAGAGAGTATTTTAGAATGTTTTTTTTTTAAACGCGTGCTTTAAAGTTTATGTATATCAAAGGGCGGAAGGGGTTAACGAGATTATCCCACCTCAACTGACTACCTGCCGACTACAAACAAATTAGCGGAAGTCGAACCGATCAAGTGCATGACCGTTTGAGATGTGTATTTGAACTGAACAAAAGGCATTGCGAATAAATGTTTGTGGGTGGTAGAACACACATTTACACAAACTACTCATGCCTCCAGTAGGACACCTACTGATAGTCATTAACAAAGATATGAACGAAATTTGTGATGCCGACGTCAGTCAAATTTTGGAGTTGAAACGACCATTTAAAGACGCTGTTTTGAAATTATGTATTAAAAAAAAACGCGTTAACTATTTCAACTAAGTCTTTGTAATTTGGCACAGACAATCTTGTAGACATTATCTGAAAAAGGATCATGCAGCTTTTTTATATAGATTTTCGTTTTAAAGATATTTAGTAAATATTTTTTTAAGGACAGATTTTAATTTTTTACATATATTTTTTGTCAATTGTTCAAAAACTAACTTGAATTCAGAAAAACCCGACGACGGTGTTTTAGTTCAAATACTTGCTTCAAAGACATGCAAGTTTGGAAAAAATCTCAAACCATCTGACAAAAATAAGAGTTACAAACAATGGTCTGTTTTAAACAATAATTTGACGTTTTTCTTTGTTAATGCCATTATTAAATACAATGAATACCAATATGACATTATATTTAGAATTACATTTTTGAAGTCCTCGGCTTTCTAAATATATATGATGTCAATATCATCATCCTTTGTAAATACCTGCAAAAGCCACAAAAAAGATAAGAGTCACATTTTTTTTACTCCTGACTAGCGGTAGAGTCCTTAATCGTTGGTCATGTCAAAAGGATACATTCAGTACTGTTCGTCGCCATGGTAATTAACGCCAACTAAAGCCTTGTAGAACAAAGCTAGACCACTTAATCCCAGGAAATCTGAACATCATGCCACTGAACTGAAATAACACGACGACTTGATGCTAATCCCATCAACATATTCCAAGGCCAGGCATACACAGGCAAAGCTGTCAACCCGGGTAACCAATACCATCATTACAGTCCTTAACGTCAAAAGTTGCAAATCTATAGCGTGAAACATGGCAATGGATTCTACAACAAATCGTCTAGTATAACGTATTCCGCTGGTTGTACTAGAATTTCCAGCTTTAGTAAAATCCTCTCTTAGATTGCGCTTTCCCACGTATTTTGTACATGTGTTTCAAGATATTGTTGTGTCTGAGATTGTTATCCTACCGTTATTACTGAGCCAACTGAAAGAGTTATGTACACAGGCTATAGTTTTAAACATATATATTAAAGGCAACATAAGTGTTCAAACAAAACAAGATATAAAACCCCATAGAAGAAACTTACATACAATATATTTACTTCCCCATCACGTCTGAATCTACAGGAAGGAAAATACACCTGTGTCTGACAAGCACTACCAATCAACACGAGTGTGTAGCTGTGTCTGACAAGTAATACCAATCAACACGAGCGTGTAGCTGTGTCTGACAAGTACTACCAATCAACACGAGCGTGATGCCGTATCTGACAAGCACTACCAATCAGCACGAGAGTGTAGCTGTGTCTGACAAGTACCAATCAACACGAACGTGTAGCTGTGTCTGACAAGCACTACCAATCAGCACGAGAATGAAGCTGTGTCTGACAAGCCCTACCAATCAACATGAGCGTGTTGCTGTGTCTGACAAGTACCAATCAACACGAACGTGTAGCTGTGTCTGACAAGCACTACCAATCAACACAAAGTTGCAAATCAATAGCGTGAAACATGGCAATGGATTCTACAACAAAGCGTCTAGTATAACGTATTCCGCTGGTTGTACTAGAATTTCCAGCTTTAGTAAAATCCTCTCTTAGATTGCGCTTTCC
>JARFOD010152019.1:0-12450 GCA_031763545.1 Mopalia muscosa | reverse complement strand
TCCCTAGCAACGTTGGAGTGTTGCCCTGGCCGTCCCAATCACCAGATTTGAACCCAATAGAACATTTGTGGGATGATTTGGATAGACGCGTGCGCAGTCGATATCAAGCGCCGCAAAATCAGCAGGCTCTTCAGCAAGAATGGAGAATTCCGCAAAACCGAATTCGTCGATTGATCATGTCTAAGCCAAGACGGTTCCGTGTTGTGTTACAGGTGGGCACATCAGATATTGACTTTGCATTGACGTCATCTGAGCGCTATGGACCTTAATGTGATAAGTTTTGGCATTTTAATTAACTTCAAAATCTGAACAACCAGTGTGCTTAATTTCAATGTAAGGGAGGGAAGGTTTTGTTGCTCTGGTGCTCCAACTTATAAAGGGGTTTAAGTCAATCGCTTTTTCGCTGATTTTATATACCATGCAATTGAATATGTATTTTCTGTTATGTAGTTGCAATTTATAAAAGCAGAGTAAACAGGTCAGGTGTCTGTATTTTTTATATGGTCCGCTTTATAATGAATCGTTGAATGATTTATGAGTGTTTTGCTCATCAACATCGTTTGCATTCATACACTGTATTAAGGTTATCATAGAACCCAACTCTGTGTCTTTTCTTTAATAGAATAATATGATTCAATGGATTTAATGCTTAAACATTACTCAATATCCTCAGGGTCCGTCGTGCATTTGTTATTGCAACATCATTAATTTCTCCTATACACAGCGTCAACACAGATCTTCGGTATATAATTCACTGGCCCGTGTTCTGATGGTTAGCTTATCAGCCTACTAATACGTCTTCGATGTACCTCTCACGAGTGCGGATCCGTCTGACGATCGTCAGTTTTATGAGTGAGTCACCGTATAAAAGCAAGTAACAATGTGTAATGTACAATCCTTCCTCATATAAATGAAATACGACATTAAATCCAAATAACATTTTTCATTGTAAACTATTGTTAATATACATTGTGCAAAATCATTATTCTCATGGTTATAGAATGTCCGTCAGTGCTATAGAGGGCTTGTTTGACAGACTTCCATCAGTTTCTGTACACTCAACGGACCCAAAATGAAGTTCTTTTGCAAAAAGCCAGAGATGTCCCCATTTGATCTTTGCGGCCATCGCGGCTATCGTAAACATATCACAAATGGAAATGTATGGCATCGGCTAACCAAGTGCATACTTACAGTATTAGCCATATAAGCTCCCTTTATCAGTATTGCTACTGAGAGCTTAAATATAGCAACAATATAAAAGTACTGGCTTTCCCACATTATCAAGTGTCTAAGCTCTTAGTAAATATCTACATCAAACAAAAAAAGTCAAAATAAGGCATCGCCCGTCTTTTCAATAAAGAGTTTACAAAACATGCTTATATTAAACCTATACCATACAAAGATGCTAACTAAGTGATGTCATTGTAATAAAACGAGATAGTATTTAACTCAAGAAATGTAGATATATCGTTTGACAACATTTCGCGCTACTGTGGCATTTATGTGATTGGGTTGATCGGATAAACAGTCTACATTATAAAAAGTACAATATGTAAATCTCTCTCAATCTATATCAACAGTTTGAATACGATAGTCAGTATATTTGATAATTTGCGTCTGTGTCCTATTCGGTATATAGTTGTATCTAGACCACCGAATGGCTTTCGTGAACTTGAAAGCAACTCTAGAGAATTCTAATCATCTTAATACACCCCTACCTCGCCGTCCCCTTTTAAAATGCAATTAAAGTTCAAGTTCGAACACAGGCTTATCGGTTAGTAAAGTAGTGCATATATCAGGTTCGAGATATTCTAAAGCGCAAAAGGGAAATCTCCAGTTTAGACGCTGTATCTTTCATCTTTTCGCAAAATTTTAGACAATCTATAGACAATAAGTCTGTAATGGCAAACGGGATTGCTTTGTTCTCAAATAGAAATCATAGCTAACGGATTAACACCTCACTCCAATAGTAATATAAACCTGATTGCAATAGATATATTCTGGTCGTTTAATAGGAATGTCTTATATTTAAAGACCATTTACATTTCATACACCAAATTTAATTCCAAACTTGTGTAACTATATCAACGTTTTTCATATGTGAGTCGATGTAATCCTACCATTATCTTTCTCTCGTATAACAGTAAGCTGATAGTTTAGTTTATTCAATTCTTACTCATACAAACCAGCTGGACATTTCACAGAGAAGACAACAATGAACATAATAACGGAGAAAAACATTTGCATGAAAACAGAGAATAATAATATTAACAGATGCAACAATAAAAAGTGCAATTAATTAGATATAAGATAAAATAAAATCCATGATTGCCACTGATAAGCATAGCAAAGTAACTCCGGAAAACGAAAGACTCAAAATGACTATGTTCTAACTAAGACAATTCTAACTGATTTTGGTTCTAACCCGTCTACTATAATCTCTGTTATATACTACCCAATGGAATTGAATATTTTTTTAAGCTACATGTATATTGTTATAAATTACAAAATGAACATACAAAGGTCCGGTTTCCGTATTTCTAAATGGTGCAGCTTTATATTGGCTGTCTGAACGATTTATGAGATTTTTTTGGGCATCAACAATATTTGTATTTCAAAGCTACATTATAGTAAACATTACCCTAACTCAGCAGTGTACTTTTTTCTTGGGAAGCAGCAAATCACTAATCGATATATTCGCTGCTAAGTCGCCACCAAGTTATCAATTGATTTGATAGCTTCAGAAAAAAAATTTACATAAATTATGGAATTATTTCAACGATTTTCTTTAAGCAATCTGTGTTTACGGTTTCACTTCTGTACCATACTTGATCACTGCCAATTTCTTCCATGACTGGTCACATCAATTGGGATACGACTTCATTTGTTTTTCTACCATTATACGATTGATGGTGATTTGGAAGACGGTATAGTATATATCCAATGATGGGATCAGACATAGCAATTCATATTCATTCTCAAAGACATGATCAGATTTTTGAATTCAATACTTAAGCCGACTCGATTTGTAAGTCGCTATTTACAATATTTTCTCCTATAATAATTGTCTGAAGATGAAGAAAAAATCTTAATGACATCCGCTCAATTTCTTATTATTAATATTAACGCTTTTCTGTCAACAAGTCACACTGAATCCATTAATCATACAAGATAGTGTCGGAGGAAAGACGGAACTTTTCAGCTAGGTCATTTGTACATCTCGTCTCCTCACCTGCCAATATTTTCATACAGAAGACACCTTTATTGCTGGTATATAAATAAGTTTCCCGACTGGTCGATCAATAGGAATAATATCAAACTCGGATTTCTATGGCAATAAATTAATCGTGCGGAAATTTATTTTCGTACGATTCGCCTATATCAGCGGCTCACCAACTCACTATTTAAATGCAAATGTTATCGAAATATAACATAATCATACTATGATCAACAATAAAAATGTAAAAAAAAAACCTCAAAACTGTTGAGACAACATATAATGATGTCCTGTCTCTCTTTGAGTTTGTTACCCTCCTTCTCTCAGATCAGCTGAGTAGCTGTTTAGAGAGCATGTAATGATGTCGTGTCATTCTTTGAGTTTGTGGGTGATTTGGAGGGAGCGACATGTTACCCTCCTTCTCTCAGATTAGCTGAGTAGCTGTTTAGAGAGCATGTAATGATGTCGTGTCATTCTTTGAGTTTGTGGGTGGCTTGGAGGGAACAACATGTTACCCTAGTGCTCGTAAATTAGCTCAGTAGCTTTTCTAGAGAACAAGTTATTATGTACGGTCTTTTTGTAAGTTTGTAGGTGGTTTGGATGGAGCTACATGTTACCCTGGTACTCTCAGGTTAGTTCAGTGCCTGTTTAGAGAAAATGTAATGATGTCCGGTCTCTCTTTGAGGTTTTTGTTGGTTTGGAGGGAGCTACATGTTACCCTGGTGCTCTCCGAGTAGTTCAGTACCTGCTAAGAGAAAACGTAATGATGTCCTGTCTCTTTTAGTTTGCTGGTGATTAGGAGGAAAATCTTAGTGATGTTCTTGTATTGTCTGGCGCGCCTTGGGTACTATATACATTAAAATCCAGTCATAATCAAATCCTTAAGAGTTCATGTGAAGTATTTGATATCATTTTACAGAAAAAAAACCCTAATATTCAACATAAGAAACTCAATTAAATTAAATAATCTCAATAACAATTGTCAATTTGAAACACAATTGCAATTTGGAGAATGATTATATGGTTTGTGTCGTACCACGTTGGTGTATAATTATTGGTATTTAAGTAAGCCGAAGTGACCGTGTTAGCTTCAAATTGTAGTTTGTATCTCTTTCTTCTTATCGCAACATTAAATAAATCGACTTAGAGGAAGGCCCTGCAATAGTTACAGGTGCTTGTTTTGTTCCCAACTATTAAGCCAAGCTAACAGATTAACACATCGCTCCAATAGAAATATTAGGTTGAGTAAGACTGCTATACTTGGAGCGTTTAATAGGAAAGTCTAAGGTTTTAAGATATAACACACAATATCACTTAACAAGGCACTTTCAAGAAGGATATATACTATTTAGATTCCATACATCAAAATCAATTTCAAACATGTATAACTATAGCAAGGTTATCCTGCTTTAAGCTTTACCCCGTATATCAGAAATCTTATACAATAGAATGCACATTTCATTAATCAAACACTATGATCTCTTTCTGATTTGTGCTTCATCTGTAATACTTTAATCTCTGTTATATAAAACCCCATGGAATTGAATATTTTTTTCAGCTATATTGTTGCAATGGTTTAGCTCTGTCGTGTTTTTTTGAATGATTTATGAGTTTTTGCGCATCAGCAATGGTTGTATCTAAAAGCTACATCAAAATATTCACGGCCCAGCAGTTTACCTTTTTCCATGGAAGCAACATAACACGAATCGATATATTGCCTGAACTGTCTATTTCATCCATTTAGACAAAAATATTTACATAAACAGTGGATTTATTTGAACAATTTACTATAGCCATTGCTTATGGTTTTACACACCTGCGCCATGATAAGTCAATTACCTTCACGACTGATCACATACTTTGTGATATGGAGTGCAATATTATGTGTTATCACAACAGTTAAAAAGCCATCATTCTCGTTCACATTTAAAAAGGAATATAGCTTTCGGGTTGAATATGCCGTTGAATATGAATTTAATGAGAAATTCATTCACTTCTCATTGTGGGTTACAACATTGTTGTTGTGGTTTATGAGATGAAGGTTTGATAAATGCTACTGCTGTAGAATACTTATGTCAGCAAATTTATATAAGGTGTATGGAAATGTTTTAAACTGTTTTTAAACTATAGCGGGTGGTTGGAGGGAGCTTCATGTCGCCCTGGTGCTCTTAGAGTTAAAGGAAAACAGGAAGCCGATCTGGTTGTGGTGTCTGGATTGCGTCCTGTTGTCCTGTATTTGTCTTTGTTTGTTGCTACTGGTGTCGAAGGTGGTTTCCTTCGCCCATTGGGCTGGCACGTCGTCATATACCCTTGAGTGAAATACCCTTGAGTACGATGTTAAACCCCAATCAAACAAACTTTAGTGTTTGAAAACCTCAATGTATATAGAAGTGCCCCCTGCTATATGCAGTATAGACGTCAGTGATGTACTAACTAGCCGATAGATGGAGAAAACAAATTAAAGCAGAACAGCATTTATGGATCTTAGATCGATGTTAATGCATATTTAAGGCAAAACAGTGAAGGCGTTTGCAGTGAATCAAAGTGTTACCAACACCGTAAAAGGTTGATAAGTTGCTATTTATACTTTAGTTTTGGTGAAATACACACTGAATATATTTTTGTTTGATTTGGGGTTAAACATCGTAACCCTGCTTTACTCATGTGAATCTGGATTATCAACTCTAACTGAGTTGAATACGTTGAAAAATCGATAGAAAATGTTGTGAAATCCACCCATGGGAATCCCCTCCCATGTACCTGGGGTCAACTATAAAGGGACTCCATATTGTGAGGTATCCGTCGAAGGGGAATCATTAGCATGGCGGGTTAATGACTGATCCTCGTCAAACAGATGATAATGTTGACGATGACAACCAACATATTGTCTATAGACACTTATTAAATAACGCAAAAGTCAAGGATAAGACGGCCAATTTTTACTCTAGATTTGACCAAGAGTATATTTTCCAATCCTTGAAAGATTTATTATGACTTGGTTGACGGTATAGGCGATCCGTTGATGGGATCAGACATAGGAATGGATGTTCATTCACATAGACATAATATGATTTTGCAATCCAATACTTAAGCCGACTCAATTTGTTGGGCGCTATTTATAACATTTTCTCTGATAATAATCGTCTGAAGATGAAGATAAATGCCGAAAGACAACCTCTATCTATATACATTTTTTATTCAACATATCAACGTCTTTCTGTCAAGGACCACAGTTGAGCCGACAATCAAACAAGATCGTGTCTGAGTAAAGATCGAACTTTTGATCTCGGCCATTTGTACGTCTCTCGCCATCACTAGGTCAATATTTTCATAAATCAAACAACTTTATTATTGGTATTTACATTGGTTTACTGACTGGTTAATCAATAGGAATAATATTGATTTTGGTACGTTTCGCCAAAATCAGCAGCTTACGAAATCACTAGTTCATAGAATAGGTAACGAAAAATAAAGTTAGAACGATCATGTATATTACTCACACTATAGTATCAGCAAAATAAATTTCAGCCCGGTCGTGGCTTAGTGGTAGCATATCCGCTTTTATCCTACTTCGATTTGCCGTTCAAAGGATCGAGTCCTCCTGTCGAGCCCCATGAGGCTTCAGTGTCTGTAAAACAATTTGTATCATTCAACACGAGTTCAGACCTAAAAACGTTCCTAAGCTACTGTTTTGAAACGTGTCCTGTATAAAATTGATTTAAAATATATTTACACAATATCATCCATGCCTGGAGTATGTTAAATTCTATTCATTCTTATCTGGGCACGGATCTGGACCGTAATTCAATCCGAAAATGGGCCACATCTGGCAACCGAATGTGGCCCGTGTCTACCCTACATGTATGGGCCAGATCTGGGCCAAGACAATTCCTGGCTGGGCAGGTATATGAGTGAGCCACACGATGTGGCTTTGGCATTTGCGGAGGTAGTTTTCGTCCCGGTTTTCCATCGTACTAAAGGCAAGGAGCAGTTTGAAGTGGAAACTCCGTCGTCATATAAGTAAAAAACTCTTCAGTGACGTCGAAGGTGAATTCATTTCACCCATTTGGCTGGCACGCTGCCATTTGACTGAATGGGCCTTAAATCCCAGTCACATACAAAAACCATTACGGGTTGATGCTATTTATAAAGTGCCCATCTACTATACACTAGTATTTAATATGAAAAAGCAATTAATATAAATATCAAATTAAAAATTAAAAACTTGCTGGTAAACTTATGGATTTATACCATCCCTATATTTTTGTATTATCTTTTTGCCTACTTGACAATAACTGGATTTTAATTTACAACTTAGGTTATATGATAACTCCAAAATGAATATCTCAAAATGGTTGATCTCTTTCTCAATCTAGTTCCACTTTTTAATTGAAAGAAATACGTAGATTTATTTGAACGGTTTGCCTCTATGTCCTATTCTGTTCACATTTGTTTTCTGAATCCATCATGTAACCTTGATCCCCTTATCGTAACTAGTTCAATTAAATCATTAAAAAAAACTCCAATTAGCGAATGCCGCTTTGAGAATGACTACAAAGTTTGTAGGTGCATGAGGTATTCAAGTGCGCCAAAGTGAAAATGTTACGAAAGTTCAGATCTCGATATCGAAAATTTAATCATTCGGTCGATAGACTAATATCCCAAAATGCTTTGTTTTTTCAGGAGGATATAAACAAGTTAGAGTTCAAACGCCAAGATTCATTACAAACTTAACGGTCGCTTTATTATTGATAACTTGGTATTATCGTACTTTTTATAATCTATCTATTATCTTTCAAAAAGCTTATATAATACAACGTTTAGATCAAACATGAGACCCTTAAGCGAAAATACATTAACGCAGAAACATAACTATAATATCTCTATCAGAATTCGGTTACAGCCATTCTTATAAAATATTAGCTATCTAATACCCAGTGGAATTTAATCTATTTTTTCAGTTATATTGTTGCAAATTACCAGAGGAGAAAGAATATCTGGTTTTCGTAGTTGTTAAATGGTTCATCTTTACAATTAATTTTTGAATGATTTACGAGTTTTCGCATCAACATTGTTTGCATTCATATAATGTATTAAGGTAACCATAGCACCTAGTAAGCTGTGCCTTTTCTTTAAAGGAATAATCTGATTCAATCCATTTATTGCTTCAACATTACACAATATCCAAAGGGTCCAATGTGCACTAAATATTGCAACATGATTATTCTCGCTTATCCAAAGTGTTAATACAGATCAAAGCCTATTTTGTATAGCTGTTGTATGTGGCTGTAGGAATGGAAGGGAGAATGGGCTTATTAAGAACTTTCCGTTTATTCTAGAACTAGAGAGAATGTAGGAGATACCCGAAACTGGCTTGATTGATTGATTGGTGTTTTACGCCGTGCCTAAGGGTATTTCACTAATATGACTGCGTTGTATATTCCAACAACAATTGACAATAGCACAGCTATAATTGATGTGAAGCGTTTCCATAATGTTGAAAAGTAATTTTCCGCTAGTGCTAGTAAACACAGTATTGCTACTGTTCAAATCCGGCCAAAACAGCCCCGAGCCAAAAAGGCCTAAACCGATCGATAGCTGTAAAAAACGGCCCCGCTTTACATACTTGTAGGAAATAACTTCTAGTTGTCACCAAATGTTAAAGGATGTGTTAATCAAATGACTACTGATAAATTAACTAACATTTTTAATCCATTGTTTTATGTATCATGAAACAGTAATAAATATACCAGTACAATTCCAATTCTGTAAAATAAATAAATGTTGATAACATTAATACATTCTAAATAAACTGAAGTTAAAACAGAAACTGCGCATTTTACTATCCAAATACTCTCTCTCCGAGTGGCTTTATCAGCGAGCAAAGTCTGTTATGATGATCAATAACCTTTTTTATCGATTACCATGAACACTTTGAATAGATTTGTTTTGACGCGAGACGGATTGTGTCAAATCCATGAGTTCAGGAAGATGAAAAAGTTCTGAAAACATATACTGTAGGGTATGAAATTGAGACGTTCATTACGAACCTCTTATTATCTATTTCTGTAATATGGAAGACGATGTTGCTTGTGCTGCTTGTGACCAGAACGTATTAGCTGCTGCTATGTATAAAGGTGGGTCCGTTTTGCCTTAAAAGTGGGGCTGTTTTGACTCCTATCCGTTTGGTCCGTTTTGGTTTGGCCCCTTTTGGTTTGGCGCCGTTTAATATGTATTCTCAAAATACATTGATGTTTTCTAAATACTGGTGTCGGCAATATTTGTGCATATACTTACAAATTTTGGTCATTTAAACTCCCTTTATTAGCAATGTTTCTGAGAGCCTACATACGACAACCATATAAAAGTACTGGCTTTCTCACAGTGCCACGTGTGTTAGCTTTGAGTAAATATCAACATTCAACAAAAAAAAAAAAAGTAAACAACAACAAAAAAAAGAGTCGGCCACGCGTTGACCCTGGGCATTAGGGACACTTAGACTCTCCCTCCTATCGCCCACCCTTTGAATAATGTTTGTTCGTTTGATTGGGTTTTAACGTCGTACTCAAGTGTATTTCATTTATATAACGACAGAATGTCCACTGCACACTGTTCCTTGCCCTATTACAGTAGAAAACCGAGCGGAAACCAAGTAAATACACCCCAGCGATTGTCGCAGCCATTCACTCATATACCTGAGGGTCGACGGACGGACTCTGTCCCGTGAACGGTGCATCGAAGTAGGCTTTAGAAAGCGCACTTGCTAATCACTAAGTCACGGCTGCGGGTCCTTTGATTAAAGAGCTCATAGAACATGCATATAAATGTAGACCAGCGTAATACATCTGAGATTACATAAGTCATCATGCCGGGCTGTCCTGTTATTAATTAATAATTGAACACCCACGACCACGGTAACAGTATGTCTCGTTGATTTATTAACATAAATTAAACTAGGTTTGTCTGTAAGCAATCTGCATTTATAAAGTGCAGAAGTATTAAACCAAATATTGCCGATAAAATAAATGAATGATTTAGTTTTACCAATAAATTAACTTCTTTGAAAGAATGGAATGGGAAACAGTATGTGAGAATCAGAGAAGTCATTGATGAGATCTTCGCTACATTTGACGATGTTTATCATTGAAGTATGCAAATAATTCCAACTGTTTGTCACACATATGGTGTCGATTGCTGTAGATCAGTGGTTGACATGTTGGACAACTGATTCTGGCCACATGCACTGCTCGTAGTCGACCTCACGCGGGGTGGCTTTTAAAATTGTTATGTGATCTTTTCCCGGTTTTCCACCATATTTAAATACGCCAAAATACGAAGCGGACAATCCGTCATCAAATAAATGACCTTCCCTTCATCCAATAGAGTGAGGCGGGACATTAAACCATAATAAATGAATCAGACAAACAAGCAAGCGTCATATAAACTAACAAGTAAACTATGAAACCGCGTAACAAATTAGAGCTACAGTTTACACATCCAGGTCTAATCGTAACTATTTATAAAAAAAACGCTTTCCTCCCAGGAAACTAATTTAAAAAATAGAGACACGTCTCTTTCCTTATGTTCAAAGATATAGGTGTCCGTTGCGCAGGTCCTCGGTTTTAATCTTTTACTGTGGCAATTCAGCCCTTGTTAAACACGCCTATCGTCCTCTACCTTTAAAAAGGAAGTATACACTCTGCAAAGGAGAGTGCAATAATCCTGGCAGAATCCATCATTTTAAATCAGGTACCAGATAAGCTAGAGTATTGAAATGGAGCAATCGCACTCTCTTGTGCCTGAGGTATTATTCGTTTTTAAAGATTGCATACGATTGGCTTTTTAATGTTGGCTTTTTTGCCAATTCTTCCATGTACAAGCTTGACGTCACACAATTACGAATGATAAATGTCGAGGATTTGCCCAACGGAATTCTGTCTCTTTTAATTTTACATAAATAGTAAACTAAGCTGGACCGGAATACTGCATATTTGCCATCGGCCATTTTTATCTGACACCGATTCAGGCAAAAAAGCCTTATGTGCAAAAAGGTTAATGCTGGTAGTATTCCTTTCCCATAGAGGAACACCGAAGGGTGAATTTATGATAAATCGGACAAAGGCACTGGGTAGCTCGGCAAAATAGCAGACAACTCGGTCAGAAAAACAACTGCTCAAACGTTCGTTTAATCTGGTGTGCCGGAATAGAAAGTTATGAAACTCACTGCCGTTTCATCAGCCTCTAACAAGTAATAAGACAGACATTGATAAATCAGGATGAAGGAAAATTCACATAACTTGCAGTTTCACATTCTGACGAAGTAGTCGCTATCACGCAATCGCGGCCAAGATCACCATATCCGTCCACTGATTCCCTTTCGGTTCAACATTTCAGCAGTACATCCAAATTTCATTATTCGGGTAAAAAATTGTTTAGGTGTTCGTCCGTTTGCATTGTATTTGTGCGCCGGGACGTAGGACACAACAACATCTCACGAGGGAAATAAATTCAAGGAATCAGCAATTATCCTATAAAATTAAAAAAAAAAAAAGCTCCGTGTGAATCTGGCCAATGGAATTGGCTTGTCTTAAGAAGCGACTAACCTTGGGGCTGGTCGGTGGGCGGAGGACCTTCTTGTTGAACAGGTGCTCTCAGAGCTCATGCAACAGGATGTCGATCTGTTTGAGATGCCATTGTATTGATTCTTGTGATTGTCCTGTGTAAGAGTGGTAGAGTGCGGTGAAGAGAGGGAACCAAATCTGGCTTGTATTATTAATGTTAAACAATGTAAGCCAAACACATGTATGTCCGCTAATTATTTAACAGCAATGTTTGTTTGTTTGTTTGATTGGTGTTTAACGTCGTACTCAAGGCTATTTCACGTATATGACGACATATTGTCCTCTTCACACTGTACGCAGCCTTATAACGGTGGAAAACCGAGAGGAAACCTCGTAAAAACCACCTAAGCGATTGCCGGAGCCACAACATATGACCTGAGGGTCGACAAGCGGACTCGATCTGGTGAACGGTAAATCGAAGCAGGTTCAGTTACTGAAGAGCACTCGCCACCAATATTAAAGGGGAAGACCACCATGATACATAATACATTAATTTCCATTTTTATAATCTTATCGTAACTCTGGTTATCATTCTTTAAAGAGGATCACAAGGCCCAGTTGAGTCATCAAATCCTGTGTACAGCAGACTTCACTGATCTATCATTGGATAGT
>JARFOD010152008.1:0-12450 GCA_031763545.1 Mopalia muscosa | reverse complement strand
CATGATCATGATAAAAACGACCATTAACAGCGTTCTAAATCATCAAGAGTTACGTTTGAGCGAGGGTTTGGTTAACATGGACGTTAGAACAAAATATATATCATTACAACATGTGTATTTGGTCGTGCGGCCTTAAAACAATAAGCTACTTTTTCAAATTCTCTTTTGCGTTTCTTTTTTTGAAGAGTGTATATGGAAACCTATGAAGAAGTACAAATGTCCTGGTTTATATTCAACAGTAAATCGCCCTTGACCACTTACATAAATTAAATATCCAAAAAGATGAATCTATAACCTAAAGTATGCTTAATCTTTCTAAATATTATGTGAAAAGGAAAACTCTTCTTAATTCGTATTTTGTCATAATTTATCTATTCTTAACTTCTTGCAACCTTGTCCTGGATAAACGCACTGGCGGATATAAGATTTTGTAAAACAAAAAGATGGGGGGCGGGACGGGTGAGGAGGGGGCCGGTGACGACGTCACACGAGGACTACGTTGTTCTACTTTATCGCAGAATAGGCCGTTTTGTAACCAAGTACCATCTAGCTTTTTATCGCAGATTGGGAACTTTGGGATAAACCCGCACCATTACTGTCTTACTATGAAGTGACGAAGGGGCTTTAATATTACAAAGGGCCATAGGTGCATACAACTTTAAAACATGTGTTATGTAAGTCAACATAAAATTGAACAATTTTAATAATTTAAAAATGCTTAAACGTGTAAATATCTTTATTGTTTGTTTGTTTGTTTGATTTGGGTGACTGGTATCTTGATATATTTTTATACAGCTGTAATTTGTCTTCCTATGACCGCACAATTCACGCCCTTTTAGCGAATATCACTACATTGGAACATTCAGAATGGTACTAGGTTTATGCCCATGCGGACTGTACATAAGGCATGTAGACAAGCCTTAGAAAGTTGGAAAAAATGTAAGGACACTTATAAAGGAACAGTTTATCAAATGGCTTTAAAATTTGACTCTCAACTAAGCTCTTCTAAGTCTAAATCGACATTCTTTCGTTTACAGACAGATTTTACGAATTAATTAATCTAGTGAAAATACATAGGAACTATATCCATCTTTAATTATCAACGTATTCACCCACTCTTTTGATTTAACAGTCTAAAATCTGACATTAGCTTGTCGTCCATTCTAATGAGATATAAAAAAACCTCTCGGGATTTTCTACCGCACACTAAACACCTGTGTCCGCTTTCTCCAGTGACATCAGGTAAAAATGTGTAAAAAACGATTGTATTTAGACTTGAAACTGTATAGACTCTAGGGCTTTATATCATTCATGTGATTTCAATATAAGCAAGATTGGCTTACTCATAAATAGGATTCAATCTCTTCTGTTAAAAGTCTCCAATGTATTTAGAAACGTTTAATGTTCAATTTCTTGGCGTAAGCAATCGTTGGTTTCTATATGAAGTCGGTAGACACCACATTCTTGATCTTTACGGTCTGTCCGTCAAACCATCAGGGTAATTACTAGCTGGTTATCGAACAATGTTTAGTTATAGAGAGTAATTACACTGACACAAGGATGTAGATAAGTTATAATCGGGTTCTTGGTGTTTCTAAAAAGCTATTTATCGATATGGTAACCTTGCATTATTAAGGAATTTTCCACAAAACGGAATTAAGCGTATTGCAAAGAGATTTTTTTAAGAAGAAAAAGAACAGGACGCTCTTTTATACGGGATTCCCAACTGTATCTCTATACCACTGTTAATTATATATTATATACGAAAAACATGCCGGACATGATACTAAAAGCAATAAGGCCAAACTAGCTCTTAATGGATTCCTTTTCGATAAGGGCAGGCTTTCTTACAGATAGAACAATTCACTATATGGACATCATGAGGTCCATTATAAACGGATGCTCATGACGTGCATAAGTCTACATTATGTAGATTTGAATACGCGATTCAAACAAACTAAACCGAAACAGGAAACCACACACTATCCCCACTAATGTCCAATTAGACGTTGACGTGTTTCAGTAAAATGAGCTTGGGCCACATAATATCTCCACAGCACAATTCCAAAAAGCACCACTGTTTCTTACACCATTATTTCTAATCATACCGTTCGTATTGTAGTCCATAATATCTTACTATTTTACTAACTCATTACAATTTCTTTCAGGAATAGTGTTCAGACCTGTGGGCTTAGAATGAGAAAAATAATAACACTTCTTTGTATGATAAATAATATTATAGTTACATTTGTTACATTTTTCAGGAATGCTAATTTATTTTAGCACAGTTTGAAGCCATAAATATGCTATTATCTCACACTTTTTGAATGTCAGATGTTTTGTAGGTTTACATGTGCGCTAAAAAAAAATATGCAAGCTGATTTCCCTTGCACTATGTACATTTTTCTTGATACGCAGTCCGAGCGGAGACAACGAGAGACTCCTAGGTATATGATAAATAACAATATTATAACATTTATTATTTTACAGGCACAGGGATATCTTTAACCAGAATTCGTAGCTATCAGTGGCATGTGCTTTTGTCTCACATTGCTTTAATAATATGCAGGCTGATTTTAGTTGTGTTACGTATTTTTGGTCTATCTGTTAATTTAACGTTAAACTTAATCCCACTCACAGAGTATTGGCTTTGTTTGCTTCATGGTATACCGTATATAGTAGTCAGACTAATAACGTGCTTTATGAAACAAACCAGAGCCATTAGTGTATTCATTGTAAGGTGATTCCTGGCTTTATAACTAACCATATTTCTATCTTTGTTATCCTCCACCAGCGAAGTAATTAGATCTAAGCTAATGAAAAGGGAGAAACACCATTAGCCAAGACACCATTCTACTTACATTTGGTCACTTACATTTGGTCACGTTGATTTTAGATACATCGCGAAAAATAGTCAACTAGTAAATCCATCCGGATGAATTCTGTTAACAAATTGATCACCCTCTTTTGTAAAAATTACTCAGGTTGTCTTAAAGGTTCTAATTTTAGAAGTAGCTTTTTTCGTGTTGACGTCAAAACCATTATTTCGAATTCTGGTAATATCTTACCTGCTATAACTGCTAACAGTCACAAGCCGTTAAAAAAACCATAATAAGACATTCACTTAACGAGCACTAGACTGCGGTTAGTGTACAAATGGCTACATCAGTATAAACGGTATCGTCAAGACCCTAAATTTAAATCCCGTTTGACGAACTATATTTATTACAAATTTAAGATTTAAACAGTAGATACAGTTTAATATACAAGACCGTATAAACCGTGAAGCAAAGAGGACCCTTACCCTGGCCCCTCTATACCGAGGCCCATCTAAAAGAAATGCCTTTTCTCGCAATATTACACACCAATATTACAACTTACTGCTTATTTAAGCTCTCAGACAAAGTGTAGTCTCCTTTGAGTCAATTGGATGTAGCCCCTTCTGTCTTTATTTAGCACTTGATTCCGATTAAATTTTCGACTTAAAATAGACGTAAAATACAATACAGTATATAAATGTGATGGTGTCAATAATATCTGTGAAAGACAACTGAGATATAAGGAAAATTCACGATGCAAATCACAAATCGATCGATAGATCAACCAATCAACCAATCAATCAATCGATATCAACCAATCGATATCAACCAACCAATCAATCGATATCAACAAATAAATCAATCGATATCAATTGAAATCAATCAATCAATTGAAATCAATCAATCAATTGAAATCAATCAATCAATTGAAATAAATCAATCAATCGAAATCAATCAATCAATCGAAACCAACCAATCAATCGATATCAACCAATCAATCGATATCAACCAATCAATCGATATCAACCAATCAATTGATATCTACCAACCAATCAATCGAAATCAATCAATCAATTGATATCTACCAATCAATTAATCGATATCAACCAATCAATAAATTGAAATCAATCAATCAATTGATATCTACCAATCAATCAATCGATATCAACCAATTAATCAATCGATATCAACCAATCAATCAATCGATATCAACCAATCAATCAATCGATATCAACCAATCAATCAATCAGTCGATTGAAATCAATCAATCGATTGAAATCAATCAATCGATTGATATCAATCAATCAACCAAGCAGTCAATCCATATTGTAATCAATCAAGCAGTCAATTGGAATCAATCAATCAATTGATATCAATCAATCAACGAAGCAGTCAATCCATCTTGTAATTAATCAATCTTCCAATCAATTAATCAGTCAGTCAATCAACCAATCAATCTTCCAATCAATCAATCAATCTTCCAATCAATCAATCAATCTTCCAATTAATCAATCAATCAATCAATCAATCTATCAATCTTCCAATCAATTAATCAATCAGTCTCCCAATCAATCAATCAATCAATCAATCTTCCAGTCAATCAATAAAACTTCCAATTAATCAATCAGTCTTTAACTCAATCAATCTTTCAACCAATAAATCAACCAACCTTCCAATCAATCAATCTCCGAAAATTTTCCAAACAATCAATCAATCTATCAATCAATCAATCAATCAATCAATCAATCAATCAATCTTCCAATTAATTAATCAGGTTTCCAATCAATCAATCTTTCAATCAATCAATCTTCCAATCAATCAAGCAATCAAACTACCAACTAACCAACCGACCGATGGATCAATCAATCAAATATGCCCAACATGTGTACAGAAATCTCGATCAGTCTGTTGACCAGTTAATCCATCCATCAATCAATCTTTCAATCAATCAATCTTCCAATCAATCAAGCAATCA
Source organism: Mopalia muscosa (assembly GCA_031763545.1). Classification (NCBI taxonomy): domain Eukaryota; kingdom Metazoa; phylum Mollusca; class Polyplacophora; order Chitonida; family Mopaliidae; genus Mopalia; species Mopalia muscosa. The sequence continues at coordinate 7,656 of JARFOD010152008.1, read as the reverse complement.
AACTACCAACTAACCAACCGACTGATGGATCAATCGATCAATCAATCAAATATGCCCAACATGTGTACAGAAATCTCGATCAGTCTGTTGACCAGTTAATCCATCAATCAATCAATCAAATCAATCAGTCAGTCAGTCAGTCAGTCAGTCAATCAATCGTGTAGTCCATCAATCAACCAATCTTCTTATCAATCTTTCAATTAATCAATCAATATTTCAATCAATTAATAAACCAATCAATCTTCCAATCAATCAATCAGTCAATCTTCCAATCAATCAATCTTCCGATCAGTCAATCAGTAAATCTTCCAATCAATCAGTCAATCAATCTAACAATCAATCAATCTTCCAACCAATCAATCAAGCAAGCAAGCAAGCTACCAACTAACCGACCGATCGACCAATCAATCAATCAATCAATTCACACCTGTTCAAATATGCCCAACATGTGTACAGAAATCTCGATCAATCTATTAACAAGTCAATCCATCAATCCATCAATCAATCAATCAGCCAATCAATCAGTCCACGCCTCTTCTCTGCAGTTTGAATATGGTTTCATCGCTAAACCAGACTCGTCTCCGTTTCGCAGGTCACAGTCCCTTAATCTGTTTCACCATTGGACTCTTGCACGTAACATTTTTGTGCTATATTGTTTCAATATATTTGAGCAGCTAAGCTCTGGTTTAAAGCATTTTTGGTTATAAAAGTACTGCTTTGATAATTAGTGAAAATATGTGATTATCCCCTTTTCTTTTTTCATATAATATACTTACCTGAATTACACGCGAACAAACTTGTTTGTGCGACTTGTACTAGATGTTACAAGATATAACATTTCATCGTTAATTGTAATCCAAAGAATAGAGAAACAACATTTATGATTTTCATTGGGTCATGGAAACTTCTGTACCGGCACTATTTATGCATGTTATAATGGTTATTATGCCACAAGCTAGAACTTGTCGTTTATTTTGTTTTTATGGTTCAGTAAATCTGTTAAATTCAACCAGGAAATGAAGAAGGCTTTTACAAAAAGCCACAGGTGCTTAACCATTTGAAAATGTTTTTCCTAGGTCAATATAAAATTGAAAAATTTTATTCATTAAAAAATGGGTGACCGGTATCTTTAAAAAGGGAATTTTATTGATCTGCAGCCGAATGACATGAAAGTATAGTCCCGGTGTAATTAAACAGCTGTAATTTGTCTTGCTACGACAGCACAAATTACGCCGTTAAAGCGAAAATCACTACATTTAGACATCAAAATGGTACTAGATTTATGACCAAGCGGGCTGTAGCCTACGTAAGGCATGAAGGCAAGCCTGCTTCTGGCTGTTCTCAATTGCCAGACCCAATGTCGCTATTTCATCTCCTGTTCGACAACCATCTATTCATTCTTCCTACATAGCAATATATGGATTATAATTGTTATACCGATTTTTCTCCGCGGATGGAGTAAGATAACAGTTATACAATCTACTAGCTTCTGTAAACTAATCAGAATTAACCATAGCAATTCACATGACAGGCAGTCAGGTAAATATGGTCGAACACTGCTGATTAACACTAGGCGAACACTGTTCAATGTCGTACACATCAAAGGAAAGTGAAACTTTATACTTCGTTCGTGTCACACAGACCCCAGGAGCGCATAATTGTATAGAGAGTTGATTTACAGGTAACATTTAATGCGTATCTTCCGGGTTATAGAATAACCCTTATATAACAATAGCGTGTCCAGTGGCCGTAATGATAACTGACACACAGTTTCCACCAATCACACAATTCGATGTGGGGAAATATACATCTAAAGAACTGAAGTTTTGAGTAAAATCTTCAACCGGATCTCTATATTGAAAATGTACTTGTCATTTATGACAGTAGAAGCGTGTTGTTACATTTGCCCTTTGGGAAAACAAAATCATGTTCTACTATTTCATTAAATTGCGCTTGTAACCTTCATCTAAATATAATAATGCTTAATATACCTGTTGCAAGTACATTAAATATCTAATATCTAATAAAATATATATAACTAATTATAGATTGCCATCCTGATTTCAGCTGCAATGACAAACAAGCGCCAAGTGGAGGTCTCTGTATTTGCTTCTCTAATCTCATTGATATTTTTGTAGAATTTCTAGATTTTTGTTAATGTAATGGATAATTTTATGACCGTACTTAAAGTAGGTACATAAACCGACCCCTATACTGTGGATTGTACCTTGAAGCTGAGGCCAATCTAATGCAAACTCTCTTCTTCATAAAAGAACAATATATACACACCTTTAGAACAAATATATCTTTTGCACGTGCGAATCATTCCTAATCATAATCGAATTTAAAAGACACATAGCCGTTCAATTGAATTCAGTTGTTAATTTTTTTCTCCAGCCTGCTACGATATGCCAAAACTAGATGCAGCTACCAGGAACGTCGTCATTAGTCGTCTCCTGGCCTATGAATCACAGAATGCAATCGCTAGACTCTATCATGTCCACCGGAGCAAGATTTCCAGGCTCCTCTAACCGTACCAGCCATCCGGTTCAACAGCTGACCGTCAACGTTCTTGTCGACCTAAGGTCACAAAAAGCAGCCCAAGATCGCTACATCCGGTTACTTCACCTGAACCTTGAGGTCGACCATTTCGGCATTGGAAGTGTGATAATGTGGGGTGCCATATCCTGCGCCCGAAAACTCAACTGGTTCACATCACTTGCAACCTTCAAGGGCGTAGACACGTTTTGAAAACTGGGGGGGCTACTATCCCAGGACTTCAAGCGAGGGTCCAGGGGCCGCAGGCCCCGGAAGCTCCAGGGTCCTAGTTGGCCACAGACGCGTTCTGAGCGATATCCAGCGAAGAAATTAGCAATTTCGTTCTTGAGTTATGAGTTGAATTTCTACTTATTGTTGACTTGCGCAAAACGCATCTCCGGCCGTCTTAAATCACAGGGCTTCCTGGGCCTAGGCGGCCCCTGGACCCTCGCCTATAATCTGCTGTGATAGTCGACCCCCCTTGAAAAATCCTGGTCACGCCCATGAATATTTGAATTCATACTCAATGATTTGTGTTAGAGGATGGGAGGGACAGCTTCTTGCATTGTTACTCTTAGAGCTAAGGGGCAACGTGAAGCCGATCTGTTTGTGATGTCTTTGTATTATGCCAATGATTGTTCTGTATTTGTCCTGTCTTGTCTTTGTTTGTTGCTGTAGATGTTGACGGTGGTTTCGTTCACCCATTGGGCTGGCACGCTGTCATGTGAGTGAAATAAGCATACTAGGGTGTTGAACGCCAAGCAAACCAATTAACAAATCATTAATTTTGTGGAAATATCAAAGCTATAATTTTAATCTTTCATATTTAATGACTAATATGAACAATAAAGTTTTACTATTATTCAAAATGTCTTACACTGAGATATTTCTTTCTGTAAACATCCCCTGGAGTGCGTTGCTCAATAATCTATTAAATGTAATCCGCAATTAGGTGAGATAAGGCTATGTTGAAGGCCTATCTCTAATCCGCTATTAGCAATTTAATCCGGTGTTTGCAACTAATAGCTTTTCGAGCAGCTGGCCAATCGTTTTCAACTACATGTAATATAAACCACGCTTGAATTCGGGACCATTCTGCCGTTAGCCTTTGATTGATTGATTTATTGATTGATTGAATATTTACTCACCCAACAACATTTAAAACATAGTTTGATTGTAATTACAAGTAAATCCAGAAAGGCGGGAATAAAGTTTTGTTTTTTGAGAGCCTTTAATTTGTAGCTTAGTCGGTAGAGTGTAGCCTAAGGCCTGTCACTCAAAGGTCCCGGGTTAAAATCCTGGTGGAGGCAAGCAATTTTTTCTCTCTTCAATTATTCCAAATATATTCCACGCTTGTTTAATGGTTGACCTGTTCATGCACTATAACACCCATCAGTATGGTATGACATGCACACATTCATCTGGATGGCGCTAATCCGTTTGCAGAGCCTTTAGGAGAAGCATATATTAACCTAACCATCGAACCTTTCGTATTTTGATTTTTTTGTCTGACGACTCTGGCCGCCCCCAATCTGCTTGATTTATATTGTACTTCAGGTTATTTCACTTATACGGTTGTGTGCCAGAATGAGACCAATAATTTTACCCTGATATTTTTTGAATGGCTGGCATCTTTTAATATTGGGATCACCCACGGCTGGGTGTATATAGGCGTATAACTTTGCATTTTGAGGTTTTAAAAAGATTTGTACACTCGGTTATTTGAAACAGGCGAGTCTTTTCCTTAACAAGTACATGTAAAAGAAACAAAACCAAAATATATAGGCCTAAATGTTCGCATCAAACAGCGCAAATACTTGCTGTTGTTTATAAAGTATTGTGAAGTTCGTCCACGCTGTGATGCGACGAGTATTACTGCGCGCTGAAAGCTGGTCTCCTAAATATAGCAATCCGGACAAGATGGATCGGTTCATTTTGTAATGGGCTCGGTATTAGAGCTGGAATGTCCGCAGACATGTCCGCGAATAATGGGTTTTTTTGAAAGGGAAGTTACTTTGTAATCCTTGAGATAACTCTGTTAGAACGGGTGATCTCCCTTGAACCAGTCCAACTTTTTTCCAATACAAAAAGACATTTTCTTTGCCGTGTTAAGAAGTCCGATTCTAAGGTCTGCAGCAAATACTCCATCTTTACCAGCAGTGTATGTATACTTAATTAGTTTATTTATATTTATTTTAAACTCGTACTACTTTGTTGATCAATTTAATAATGTAAAGGGCTTAAATTTTTTTAAGGAAAGTGTGCAAAAGTAACGTAAATTGAGCACCTCATGGTGAGGTAATGTTCAAGTAGTCTACATAATTTGGCTCTGTATCTTATTCACCATCTGACATTCCTCCTAATACAGAGTCCGATTTCAAATAGTAACCCGAAAGTGATGTGATGCTCCAAAATAATAATGCTTGTTGCAAACATTAATTACACGGAAAATATTGAATTTGCGACATGAACAGGATTACTTGGTAAACTGTTCCCTTCTGCAGTGAAATTGATAAAGCAACAGCTAAGGCACATGGTTTCTTGACCTGATTACGTCACTTATTTGTGTGTATTCCCCTGAAACTACCAAAGATAACAACCATGTTTAACTGTATAAAACGAACGAGTGATACGTTTATTTTGTAGTGGCAAATGTGCTGAGGTAATTAGGTCATTCCTTAGATTGTTTACACATAAAGTCATGTGAGAGAATTCTGACCTATCGAAATGTGCATTTTCACTGCAATAAATGGTGTTTAATTGAGGTTTCCTAATATTAATTTTATTTTCAAAATGTTTAATACATTTTATTGGTCACAGTTACAGTTAGTTACTAAATGTTGATTCACATTTACTGTTTAAAACATAAGTGTTGATTGTTGAGTAGGGTCATCTGTCATTCTAGTGTTATACTAGTTGATATACAAAGTGTTTATTGATGAATAAAATGTATAGGACTACAAGAAAATGTAATGTTACTTTGCACTCATTTAAATTCACATAATAAAAACCAGATTTTATCAAAAAATTAATGATTTCAAATAATGTAGGCCCTGTGAGGAGGCAGGTGGGCCATGGCCCTGCAGAATACTCCCTCAGATATCCTCGGTTGATAGTAAGAGGCGAGAACAGAGGTTGCTTTCTGTGGTAACGGGAAGCAGATTTTTTTTGTGAAGTTCTGTATTTATGTCCCTCGTCATATAAGTGAATACCCTTGAGTACGATGTTAAACACCAATCAAACAAACAAACAATCAAATAATTTAGAATTGTTCTGGCTTCTGGGTGTGTTTTTCATAACTAACTAGAAAAACGGTCCAACTGTATGTGTATAATGACAAAAACGAAACAAGATGTCAGAAGATTGACAAGTTACATATATTTGATATAAACCCAGAAATATTTACCAATAGAAAAGATGGATGGGGAGGGAGCTTCCTGTCGTCCTGCTGCTCTCAGGACTAAAGGGGCCACATGGAAACGATTTTGTAATATCTTTGTATTGAGTCCTTGTAAATGTCTTGTGACATCCTGTTTGTTGCCAGTGGCATCTATCAAATGTGGTTTTCTTTGCCCATACGGCTGGATCGTCTTCATTTTAGAGGAATAACCTTCATGTACGTCATTAAAGCCCAATCAAATAATAAACAATTACGATTTAAAAAAATTATAGTTTTTGTCCTAATACAAAACAGAATTTTTCTTATATCAATGATTTTCATCAAACAATTACAAGTAGAAGAGAGTATTTGCAATAAAATAAACATTGGTTCGTGACAAATTGTCAGGCTGCAACAGTTTAAGACTTTGTTAAATTGTTTTCGGGTTTGGTATTCATTGACAAAAGTTAAACCTCTGGCTAACCAACTGACCATTTACAGTATACGGTAGAATAATAATAAAGACAGGAGTTATGTTAACGTTATTGCAGTGTATGTTTTGCTTGTATTGGGCAAGCAACAACAACACAAACAATAACTTGGTATTACACTAAACAACATTGTAATAGTAAGACAGTATTATTTGTTCTGGTATTTATTTTTCAGTTATTTTAGTTATTTACCTTACAGATTAAACCCACATTTCTTATTCATTTGGTTGGTGATTTGGGATGTTATCATGATCAATTTAAATGAAAATCTTCTCTTTTTTTTCACAGGCTGAATATTTGATTGATTCAAGAAGTTTGGCTCCATTCTAAAAAAAGACTGCATCAATTTTTCTTTTTTCAGCGTTCAATCTTAAACAGAACATGAATTCGGGATTATAAAAAATAATTGTGAGAACGAATATAGATGTTCAGGAAGGGATGTTAGAAAACGATACATAACTCTTTGAAAACATTGATTATTTTGGTTTTGAGACTACCATTTCAAAAATCAAGGAAGAAATTGTCAATAATGAAAACCATTTAGGATAAACAGAAAATTTACACCAGGACATGCATTTGCAATTACACGGCAAATTTAAAATCGAAAAGGTCCAGGGAAATAACTGAGAATTATGACTCCCATTTTGAGAATGTAGATTGTATTCATTTTTCTGAGACTTCAGGCATCGTGGTTTTAATACATGGACGATCTCCAAGACAACCAGATTAAGAAACATTAAACCTGAAATGGAACTGAACGAAGAGAGCACTGAGAATATACACTCAACTTTTGTGAATAATTCTAATATATATATTTTTGAGAATTCAGATTCCAATTTTCATGGTAAAGATAGTCTAGACAATAACCAGCTTGTGGAAATATTGCATATTAAGCAAGAAGTCATTGATCATGATGAGGATATATCAAACCTGAAAGATGAAAATGACTTTCAAGATGTGAAATACAACTTAAATCTTCAGGATGCTGAAATAAAGACTGAGATAACTGACTTTAGGATTCACAATGACAGCAGAGAATTTGAGAATGGGACTACCAATGAGAAAAGTGACTGTAAACTTGAGAACTGTGTCACAGATAATGATGCCTCTGACTTCACTTATGAAAAGACTGACTTAAACATTGAGAATTGTGATTCTGGAAATAGGTCCGTGGGATTTAAAGAAGTGGAATTTGATTCAAAGAGTGTTACTCTGGCTGTTGACAACCATAGATTAGGGATTAAAACT
>JARFOD010152007.1:0-26397 GCA_031763545.1 Mopalia muscosa | reverse complement strand
TCGATCAGCTGAGCCCCCGTTTTGGTCCGGATCGGGACGACCCAAGCGTATTTGGAGAAGATGTCGATACACGTGAGAAGATAGCGGTAACCGTCGTTCTGTTTGGCCAAGCTTTGCATGTCCACCAAATCTGCTTCCCATTGACTGTCGATACCGCCGACAATCACTCGATTCCGTGGAAAGCGCCATCGGGCAGGTCGGAGTAACGTATAGGTGGGTTGCCTTTTCAACCACCCCACCACCTGAGCTATCGATACGTTGACACCTCGATCACGGACCACCGGCCATAAACCATTCACACCGCTGTAGGCCGCCGGGCCGTTGGCCTCGTAATACAACCGTCGCAATGTCTTTGACAGGGTCGTTGCCGAGGGTGACGGGGCATGTCGAAATCGTCTTCTCCTCTTCTGCCTTCCCATAGGGCCCCTGTGCTAAGCGTATTCAAGCGTGGGTAACACGATGTGCTCGTAGTAGTACCGTATGGCGTCAGGGTGTTGCGCTTGATCGCACACGTCGTCGATGAATTGTTTTTTACACGAGTAAACTACCTACATTCACCCGACCATCGTCAATCATCGTTAACACCGCGGTTTTGTAGGCTAGTAAATCCTGCACAAAGGCCAGTGAAGTTTACTCGTCGTCATGACATCGCAAGCGTAGATTGCAGACTAACCTACTCACGTCAGCAGCACGCCTGATATACACTGGATGTGTGTGAGTCGACACATCAGTCACCGCCATCAGCTGGGTGATAAAAAAAACAAAACACAGAACAACAGATAAAGTGTGAACAAAGAACATTTTTTGTGTTGTTACTATTGAACACTGAGTCACAATGAAAAACAAGAAACAATGAAGGTAACTGGTATAGACCGGGAGGTCGGAGGGTTTTAAAACACTTGGCTGAACTGATCAAACCCTTCGTCGGCCACAAAGATGGGAGTGGTGCGTGTAAGATCCGTCTGGGGTGTCACATCGATCCTTATCTAAAAAGTCCGTAAACACTATCTCGAAGCGAGCATCGTCCGGCTTGACCGCAAAGCGAATCAGAAAGACATCCACATTCGATCTCGGACGCGTCGTTGGAATAGACGACACATACAGCTGACATCCACACGGTCTAAGGTTTCGAGTAGAAAGGGCACAAACCCAGAGGTTGCCATCAAATTCAGGTACCGCAGTGAGGCTAACACAGGGGTGAGGAAGTCTTCAAAACACCGCATGCAGATGTCCTGAAGGTGGTGGCGCATCGGGTGATCTAACGGTCGCATCAGGGGTGGTTCCGACGTCTTGTCTCCGGTGCACGTAAATATGTTTTTAGCGCACAGTTTGTGAGGGGAAGATACCGTGACATAACTCAGCGTCTCGTTGGATCTCTTTGGTTGGTGCGGAGAATTCATCGATATCGATACGGCGTGATGCGGGCCATGTTAAAGTCTACCATCACCTGCTTCAGTTTGGCCCAACCCTCTTGAGTGAGTCCAATAGCATGGTCAGGGTTTTCCGCTTTTTCCGCGTCCGTCAATTCCACCCTATCAGGCTGTACGGTCAGCTTGATACGCCGGGGGAGGTGACTTTCATTAGGGATCACTGGACGGGGTGCAGGGTGACGGTCTGGTCAGGCTGTGGTGCTGGCTGTGATGCTGCTGATGGTATGGGGCCTGGTGCTGAGGTGGCGGCATAAGGGCTCGCTCTGCTCTCTTTTTTCTCTACAGAAGTGGATACCGTCACCGTCGTTGGCGTGGCTCTTTTTGGCATGGTCAGTGCTAGGTGGTTGGTTGATAGTTAGTAAGACTAAACAGACTGGGTAGGTCGGTATACAGGTGGGTAGGCAGGCAGGCAGGCAGGCAGGCAAGCAGTAGACCGGTCAGTAGGTGAGTTCGGAATGAAGTTTAACCCACCAAAGCAACTCCCTTTTATAGCCCTGGCTCGACCTTGAGCACTAATACATACCGGCAACCCCTTTACTCCTTTCTAGATCCAAAAAGTCGATGGATACTGATTCCATGGGAGCTGTTGTCTTGATGGTTCACATGGGTGCTTTTCTCAAAATATAAAGTTTCTTGTCTTTTATGCAGTCACATATCTGGGTAATATGTTCAATGATATCTTGATACATCTTAGGCCAAAAGTAACGTTCACGACATAGACTGGTTATCTTTTCGATCCATAAGTGACCAATTTCGTTATGCAATTCCCAAAGAACTATTTGGTGATAGACTTTTAGAAGGACAACTTGTTTCCTGATTATATCACCTGGAAGAATAGTTCCTCAGCAAATCACACTGTTTGTAAAGAATAATTTGTCCCAGTCCCTAACGTAAGTTGGCAAAAGCTTATGGCTACGATTCGGGTGTCGGCCTGCCCTCAACAACCTCGGAATTTTACTAAGCTGAGAATTATCATCCTGTTGCTGGCACAGCTCACTTTATAAACTTCTTGGAGCAATCAATCAATGTATCTTGAGGTAGACTGTCGGATATGACGAAATAGCTGACACCCATACAACTTGTCTTCTTGACCTTGGAGTGCAGACATGGTGGTACTGATTGCTTCATGTGATATCAATTCTGTGCAGTTTTTTACCATTTCATTGATATCTAAAGGCATACGGGAAAGGCAATCACGATCATTGGACATACCTGGTCGATACTTGATCGCGAAGCTGAAGTCAGAATGCTCTTCTACTGGTATCCATCTTAGTCTTGTAGCGTCTAACCACGCTCATATCAATACGTAGGTGAGTGGGTTAATGTCTCTTATCCCTGTGAACTGAGGGGGGTAAAAGAGGTAATCTCGAAAACGTTCTGTGATGACCCACTTCAAGGACAAAAAATTATTTTCCGGAGTGAAGATGGTAGTTCTTCCCGGCTCCGGTTAACGTTCAGGATACGTATGAAACGTCCATCATAACACCGTCTTGTTCCTTGTTTATTATCGCTCTTAGTCCATCCATCGACGCATCGGTATGTATAACAAGGGTTTGTAAAGTCTGGATAAGCCATGATCGGTAGATTTGTGAGGTTGTTGATTAATCCAATTAAAACTGTCTGGTGCGTGGTCGTCCAAGTGAGTTTCTGACTGGTCAGGACCTGGAATTTTAGTTTCTTACCTTTGTGCCGCTTTTTCAAATTTGTGCTACTACCTCCGTTGAGCTGGTCGTACATAACCTTAGAGTTGCGTCAGAAGTCTGGAATATACTTATGAAAATATCCGACAAAACCCAGTAGTTTGCATAGGTCACCAACAGTTTCTGGACGTCTTGACTTCAAGGCTTGGAAAATTTGAACATCAGATGGGTCCATCTGTATTCCTTTTGCTGAAACGATGTGGCCCAAATACTTAACCTGATTCTGAAAAATACGAAACTTACTTGGTTTAAGCTTGATTCCATGTTTTTGGAGGCGCTGTTAAACCAATCTGAAGTGGGAGACATGATAAGCAAGGGTGGCACTGTACACGATGATGTCATCAAGGTATGGTAGACAAATATCGTCCCTGGGACCTTCCAGACAGTTTTCCATGCATCTTTGAAAAACTCCGGATGAGAAGGTCAAACCAAATGGTACTCTTATCCATTCGAACAGTCCGCCAGGAGTAACGAAAGCTGTCCAGAGTTCACAAAGCCCCAGTGATAGGCTTTTTCATGGTCAAGGACTGAGAACCAATGACTACCACACAAACTTTCCAATGACATTTGAATCCTAGGTATGAAAATAGTTGCGTTGAACTGGTATTTATTTGATCTTCAGCTGAACCTTTAACTGTAGATTCTCTATTCACCCAACGTCGTCGTCACTTCTAGAGAATGCATTACACTCTTTTCTCAAAACATTTCTTATAATTACCTTTTGTTCGCCGGTCAACGTCGTATCGTCCAATTCTACTTCCGATTGCCATAGTTGTCCATTACTCACCTTCCCGATTGATAATAAATCGAGTTGGCAGAGTTGGAAGCAACACACGACATCCCCGGAAGACCTGTAGCTGACTTTTCGGGACATAAAGTACCTAATCAAATTCTACCTGGGACTACAATATCTTGATCATTATTTTTACTTGGCGCAAGACCACCATTAATTTGCCATAAGCCCCAATGTTAACGCTTGGTCCCACAGCTCCCTCTCAAACTTTCGTTGAGCGAAAACCCCTGGCACATACCTTAATCGGTCCTTTTGGACTTTCAAGTTAAAATCGTAACAGGGCATGACCGTCAAAATTTTGCGTTACGGAGGTTGCAGTGTCATATATGTTGTCAAACTGGCTCAGAATGTAAACAACAGTCCAATCAACCCTCCATCATAGGGTGAAAAATACATCTTAATGTGTCCTATTTAGGCTATCATATTACACTGACCAGAAACCTTGACTCAATTACTTCACATCAATACCAAATACTCCACCAAAAACAAATTTCCAGGACCAGAACAAATAAAACAACACAACACACCATTTTAATAAGAACTATATTTGAGGGTGACAACATGTCAATAATGGTGGTCTTACGCTTGACAGGTCCACCAAAACTTTTCAAATTTTATGCAATTTGGTCTGAGAATTCCTTGGCAATATAGCACAACATATCCAGAGTAGTTCATTCCTAGTTGCACATAGACTGACTTTAGGGCTTGAGCAATCTCCCACACCCTCTTTGCAAAAGTGAATGGTTGACCAATGTTAAACTGGAATATTTAAGGCCCAGTGGGCCCCTTACCTTTATAGATAATGAATCCATAGCCCATTTCTTTGAGAGATAGCTCATTTACCTACAATTCAGATAGAAAAGATGTACAATAAAATACATTTTTTTAAATATTTTTGGGAGAATTTTGACAATTTTACCCAGTTCGGAGCACTATTGAAGCTACCAGTATTAAAAGGCCCAGGACTCAAAAATGAAAAACCAAAACTTGGCAAATTTCATTAAAAGTAAAACCCCATTTACTAAGCATAAAGTACACTCAAAACTAAACATTTCTGTCAAATAATTTTACTTCCAGATACTTACCTATGTCGGTAGGGGGCTTGGGTGAAAAATGCCAAATCTTTCAATTCACAGCCACAAGGGAGACAAATCATACATGGCCTCAGTAGATCAAAAGATTGAACATCCAAGCTGATGAAATAAGATCCAAAGATACTGCTGGAACAAAAAAAAAGTTATGAAAATCAATTTATGTGGCCCACTCATGGGTATAATTGCACTACCCGCCTGTATAATTATTTTGGACCCCCGGCCATACTCACATGCACTTTTCTCCCACTGTGCATATTTGAAGCTAGCTCTTTGTCAGTCTCTTCGTAGTATGTAAATGATAATCAATGATTTTTATGCCCTTGTATCACTCTGACAATGCATACAAGAAGCAAACTTAAGAAGTTCAAGGGTATATAAATAGGTTGGAATTGAGCAAATCTTCCTAAGTCAGTCATTCACTCACTAGGGACAACAGACACAAAATTAATCATGAAAAGTGAGGGGAAACGACAATATACCTGGTAATCAGTCCATCTCTGCATTTGGTGTAATGTCCTTTTAGTCCTATGAGGCTCCCACTGTTGCCATTTTTTGTTGTATGGAGAGCTCAGTGTCATTATTTAGTCTGTGAATTGTTGACAAAGCATGTCCCATTAAATTTCTGGCAACATTTACATTCTGCGGCAAGGAATCACACTGTGAGAAGTTAATGCTTTGCAATTTTGTGTGTCTGTGTTCAACTTCAAGCTGTCTAGGGCCTGTTCACTTAATTTCATCTTCAAAACATTTTCTAACAAAACCATGTCATTATTTCCCATGATAACACTTCCAATCTTATTTACAGAGAGATACATTGAGCATTGCCCCCAGTTGTTAGTTATACCACTTTGCCCACTTCTATACTTTATGTAGTCTCCTTCATAACAACATATTATTGCATCTGGCAGCTTATGTAACTTAGGTAATGCACCCCTTATGTTTGCTAAGTGTCCACTGTAAAGTTCGGCTTAGGGTTAGCCGGTTGGGGTTAGGTTTTAACCCTAACCTTTACCTAAACCATAACCCTAACCCTTGACCCTTCAATTTATGTCAAAATAAAGATTTTTACGGCGTTCACTATTCTCTAAATGTTCTTGTAATACACTGTTCAACATAGTCACCACCTTCGCTATGTCTATCAATCTCATTCTTGTTTTCATATTCTCATTTATGTGTTTATCTTTTTTCTTCTCAGAACTCCCTTAGATCTAACAGAATAACTGCACTGTTGAGTTATGTCCTCTTTGGTCAGTCTTGTAATCCATACATTTAAGCAAAAACTGGGATGGTCTTGTCTCTCTCTTTTTGTTGACTTCCCAGAGGTATATTGTCGTTTCCCCTCACTTTTCATGATTTATTTTGTGTCTGTGTTCCCTGGTGAGTGAATGACTGACTTAGGAAGATTTGCTCAATTCCAACCTATTTGTATACCCTTGAAATTCCTGTGTTCGCTTCTGGTATGTGATACAAGAGCATAAAAATCATCCATTTACATATTATGGAGAGTCCGTTAACTGGCTTCTAATATGCACTGACTGGGAGAATAGTGCGTGTGAGTAAGGCCGGGGGTCCCAAATAATGCTACAGGCGGGTAGTGCAATTCTACCCATGAGTGGGCCACTGAAATTGATTTTCATAACATTTTTTGTTCCGGAAGTATCTTTGGATCTTACTTCATCAGCTTGGATGTTCAACCTCTTGATCTACTTATTTGATTTGATTTGATTTATTCACCATAAATAATAATAATAATTTATATACAGATACAGTTGAACAAATTAAATGGAGGGAATAAAGCCTTTAGGGGCTTCTTCTATCCCGTTATTGAAATTAAATAACGTTGAAATATGAATGGGTATTAGGCCATGTATGATTTATCTCCCTTGTGGCTGTGAATTGACAGATTTTGCACTTTCACCCAAGTCCCCTACCGACATAGGTAAGTCTCTGGAGGTAAAATTATTTGACAGAAATGTCTAGTTTTGAGTATACTTTATGCTAAGTAAATGGACTTTTACTTTTAATAAAATTTGACAACTTTTGGTTTTTCATTTTTGAGTACTGGGCCTTTTAATACCGGTAGCTTCAATAGTGCTCCGAACTGGGTAAAATTGTCAAAATTTTCCCAAAAATATATAAAAAAAAATGTATTTTATTGTACATCTTTTCTATCTGAATTGTAGGTAAATGGACTGTCTCTCAACGAAATGGGCTATGGATTCACTATCTGTAAAGGTAAGGGTACCACTAGGCCTTAAATATTCCAGTTTAACATTGGTCAACCGCTTCACGTGGGGGTGGGAGATAGCTCAAGCCCTAAAGTCAGTCTATGTGTAACTAGGGATGAACCACTCCGGATATGTTGTGCTATATGGCCAAGGCATTCTCAGACCAAATTTCATAAAATTTGAAAAAATTTGGTGGGCCTGTCAGTCGTAAGACCACCATAGTTGAATATATTTATTAAAAATGGTGTGTTTTTTTTTTTTTTTTTCCGGTAAATTTGTTTTTGGTGGAGAATTTGATTAGGTACTTTTTGTCCCGTAAAGTCAGCTACAGGTCTTCCAGGGACGTCGTGTGTTGCTTCCAACTCTGCTAACTCGGAAGGTAATATTCCAGTGTAAACCTAGAGATTTGTCATCAATTGAAAAAATGTGTAATGAACAACTATGGCAACCGGAAGTAGAATTGGACGATACGAAGTTGACCGGAGAACAAAGGGTAATTATAAGAAATGTTTTGAGACCAGAATGTAGTGCATTCTCTAGAAGTGACGACGACGTTGAGTGTATAGAGGATCTACAGTTAAAGATTCAGCTATCCCCTGTCCGTTATTAAGTGTAGTGAAAGATAAGCTGGCTGATCCAGGCTAATGGTGTGCGTCGCCAAACGGGACGATAGTCTAAGGCTATCTATAGATTATAGACAAGCTGCCATTACCTAAGATTCAAGTCATTGGAGAGTTTGTGTGGTAATCATCGTTTTCCCCACTTGACCAAAGAAAAAGCCTTTCACCAGGGATTTGTGACAGAAAACTCTAGACACTATACAGCTTTCGTTAGTCCTGGAGGACTGTTGTATAGATAAGAGTACCATTTGGTTTGACCTACGCACCCGGAGTTTTTCAAAGATGCATGGAAAACTGTCTGTGAGTTCTCATGGACGATATTTGTCTACCATACCTTGATGACATCATCGTGTACACTGACACCTTTGCTTATCATGTCTCCCACTTTAGATTGGTTTTACAGCGCCTCCAAAAACATGGAATCAAGCTTAAGCCAAGTAAGTTTCGTATTTTTCAGAATCAGGTAAAGCATTTGGGCCACATCATTTCAGCAAAAGGAATACAGATGGACCCATCTGATGTTCAAATTTTCCAAGCCTTGAAGTCAAGACGTCCAGAAACTGTTGGTGACCTATGCAAACTACTGGGTTTTGTCGGATATTTTCATAAGTATATTCCAGACTTCTGACGCAACTCTAAGGTTATGTACGACCAGCTCAACGGAGGTAGTAGCACAAATTTGAAAAAGCGACATAACGGTAAGAAACTTAAATTCCAGGTCCCATCCAGTCAATAACTCACTTGGACGACCCCGCACCGACAGTTTTAAATTGATTAATTAACAACCTCACAAATGCACCGATCATGGCTTGTCCAGACTTTACAAAACCATTCGTTATACATACCGATGCATCGATGCATGGACTAGGAGCGATACTAAACTAGGAACATGACGGAGTTATGATGGACGTTTCAGGCGCATCCCGAAAGTTAACCGGAGCCAGGAAGAACTACCACCTTCACTCGGGAAAATAATTTTTTGTCCTTGAAGTGGGTCATCACAGAACGTTTTCGAGATAACCTCTTTTACCCCCCTCCGTTCACAGGGATAACAGACAATAACCTACTCACCTACGTATGGTCATCAGCACGTAGACGCTACAGGACTAAGATGGATATCAGTAGAAGAGCTTTCTGACTTCAGCTTCGTAAGTATCGACAAGGTAAGTCCGATGCCGATCATATATATCACACGAAGCAATCAATACCACCATATCTCCACTCCAAGCTCAAGAAGACAAGTTTAATGGGTGTCAGCCATTTCGTCAAATCCAGACAGTTTACCTCAAGATACATTGAATGATAGATCCAAGATGTTAAAAAAGTGCGCTGCGTCAGAAACAGGATGATGATTCTCAGCTTAGTAAAATTCTGAGGTTGTTAAGGGCAGGCTGAGACCTGCATGGTAGCCATAAACTTTTGTCACTTGCGTTAGAGACTGGACAAATTATTCCTTACAAACAGTGTGATTTGCTGACAAACTATTCTTCCAGGTGATATAATCAGGAAACAAGTTGTCCTTCCAAAATTCTATCACCAAATAGTTCTTTGGGAATTGTATAACGAAATTGGTCACTTACGGATCGAAAAGATAACCAGTCTATGTCGTGAACGTTTCTTTTGGCCTAAGATGTATAAAGATATCATTGAATATGTTACCCAGAAATGTGACTGCATAAAAGACAGGAAACTTGAGAAAAGCACCCATGGAACCATAAAGACAACAGCTCCGATGGAATTAGTATCCATCGACTTTTTGCATCTAGACAGGAGTAAAGGGGTTGCGAGTATGCATTAGTGGTTGTTGACAATTTCACGCGTTTTACTCAAGCTTACCCAACGAGAACAAAGTCAGCTCGTGAGGCAGCGGACAAGATTTTCAAGGATTACATACATTGTTTTGGTTATCCTACTTACCTTCACCATGACCAAGGTAAGGAATTGGAAAACCACTTCTTTCATGGTCTAGAAAAGTATTGCAACATAAACCATAGTAGAGTCGATACCATCCACAAGGTGATGGACAAGTTGAACGATTTAATCGAACACTGATCAACATGCACAAGACGCTGAATGGCAAGGAAAATAGTAACTGGAAGGACCATCTTTGCATATAAGTGGACAAAAAGGAGTCCACTGGGTTATTCACATTTTATTTGATATATGGACGGTCCGCGCGTTTACCTATAGGCTTGATATTCAGTCTTGAGCCAGAGCCAATTGCGGCTAGCCACTCGGAATATGTTAACAAGTGGTCCAGATGTATGCATGAAGCATATCGACTTCCTAGCGATAGCATTCAACGACACACTTCTAAGAACCAAACTCGTAATGAAAAACATCTGCATAGCATATCGATGTTACCGAGAGACGGAGTTCTAGTAAAGAATTAAACGCGTAGTGGAGGAACAGGAGAGTTACGCTCCTTCTAGGATTCGAAAGTTCATCTAGTCATTGAAAGGATAGGTTGGGAGTCGCCAGTATACAAAGTATCTGCTGAAGATGAATCTAGTCAAATACGGGTTCTGCACCTCAACCATTTGTTTCCATGCAAAACACTTCTCAAATCACCAGAACTCAAGAAACAGTTCCAGCACCAGCACAAACAGCAGGATGCTTGAGAAGCACTTCCAGTTTCAGACGACTCATCTTCAGAAGATGATGAACCATTCGGTGTTGTCATACCACGCCCACGACAACATCTGAACCCCGAAGCTCAGGAGTTCATACCACCGTGTAGGTCAAGCTAGGACCACCAAGAAGGTGAGTACTCTGATACTCTGACCATAATTTCAACCTGACCTGATCAATCAATACATTCGAAGTACGGTTTAATAATACGAAATTCGAAAGGTAGTCAAATACATCAGAACTGGGTTTTTGCTTAGGTATGTCACATTTGTTACTTACTTTTTTTTTGGTTTTATGTTTTGGTGAAACCAGCATCAAACTCCCATCAATCACATTAAACTCCCATCCACCACATCAAACTCCCACTAGCCACATCAAACTCCCGCTAACCTCATCAAACTTCCACCAACCCACATCAAATTGCCACCAAACCACATTTACTGCGTCAAGTATTCTAATCAAACTCCCATCAACCTCCCATCAACCACATCAAACTCCCACTAAACATCAAGCTCCCATCAACCACATCAAACTCCCATCAACCAAATCAAGCTCCCATCAATCACATCAAACTCCCACCAACATCAAACTCCCACCAACCACATCAAACTCCCACCAACAACATCAAACTCCCGCTAGCCACATCAAACTCCCATCAACCACATCAAACTCCCGCTAGCCACGTCATACTCCCATCAACCACATCAAACTTCCATCAACCACATCAATCTCCCACCAACATCAAACTCCCATCAATCACATCAAACTCCCATCAACCACATCAAACTCCCACCACTTATATCAAACTTCTGCCGACCACATACAATTCCCAACCACATCAATCTCTAACCAAAAAGCCCCCACCAACCACATCAAACTCCCATCAACCACATCAAACTCCCACCAACCACATTCACCTCCCGCCAAACCAAATGAAGCTCCCACCAAACCCCACCAAACCACATCAAACTCCCACAAACCACATATCAAACTCCGGCCAACATCAAAATCCCACCAACATCAAACTTCCATCGACCACATCAAACTCCCACCCACATCAAACTCCCACCAACATCAAACTTCCATCGACCACATCAAACTCCCACCCACATCAAACTCCCACCCACATCAAACTCCCATTAACCACATCAAACTCCCACCCACATCGAACTCCCACCAACATCAAACTCCCATCAACCACACCAAGCTCCCATCAACCACATCAAACTCACACCAAATCAAACTTCCACGAACCAAATTAAACTCCCACTAACCACATCAAACTCACACAAGCCACATCAAACTCCCACCAACAACATCAAACCCCGACCAAACCCCATCAAACTCCCACCAACATCAATCAAACTCCCATCAACCACATCAAACTCCCATCAACCACATCAAACTCCCATCAACCACATCAAACTCCCATCAACCACATCAACCTCCCACTCGCCACATCAAACTTATATCAACCATATCAAACTCCCACCAACATCAAACTCCTACAACCACTTCAAATTCCCATCAACCACATCAAACTCACATCAACATCAAACTGCCATCAACAACATCAAACTCCCACTAGCCACATCAAACTCCCATCAACCATATCAAACTCCCACCAACATCAAACTCCCACCAACTTCAAACTCCCATCAACCACATCAAACTCCCATCAACAACATCAAACTTCCATCATCCACATCAAACTCCCATCAACCACATCAAATTCCCATCAATCACATCAAACTCCCATCAACCACATCAAACTCCCATCAACCACATCAAACTCCCATCAACCTCCCGCTAGCCACATCAAACTTCCATCAACCACATCAAACTCCCACCAACATTAAACTCCTACAACCACATCAAATTCCCATCAACCACATCAAACTCACCCCAACATCAAACTCCCATCAACAACATCAAACTCCCACTAGCCACATCATACTCCCATCAACCATATCAAACTCCCACCAACATCAAACTCCCACCAAGTTCAAACTCCCGTCAACCACATCAAACTCCCACTAGCCACGTCAAACTCCCATCAACCACATCAAACTTCCATCACCCACATCAAACTCCCATCAACCACATCAAACTCCCACTAGCCATATCAAACTCCCATCAACCACATCAAACTCCCACTAGCCACATCAAACTCCCACCAACCACATCAAGCTTCCACCAACCATATCAAACTCCCACCAAACCAAATGAGTTTGCCGTTAAATCATATAGCTCCAACTTAACTAGGCCTACTCAATCCACCATCAAGAGAAGCTCCCACCAAGCAAATAAAGCTCAATCAACCAACACATGAAATTCTCAACCACGCACAGTCCCCCTCCCTCTCCCCCTCTCCCTCCCAACCTAATCATATGAAGCTCGATTTCACCATCATATATCGGAAAAGAACCGTTGATACAAAGCCTGGTGCTGAAGGGAATGCTTTTGGGGCCGTGATTTCTTTCATCGTGGGATTACAGGGGGTAAAGCTTGTGTGCATGCCCATCGAAGTGGATGGGATGCAAATGTCTTTAAAGTTGAAGTATCTAACATATATAGAATAGACCAACAATTAAGAAATTAGGTCGGTGACAGGATATTTAAATCAATGAAGGTTTAGTTTAGTGTTAGATTTTTTGTTGAGTTTGTATTTATTGTTTCCGAGTAAATGGTTGGTTCAGCTTTATCTTCAACACTGGCGTTAACATTATTGCTCACAATTTATAATAGATTCAATGCTTCGATAAGAGATTGCCTAAATTGACTGCGCACAACAAATAAAAGAGAGTGGCATTTCTTTTGGGATAATTTAAGCACTTCACTTATTTAAGGCCCAGCCGGATATTTAAACCAAATCATTGGTTGCTATATACGCCTATACTGCAGTTCACTTCGTCAAAGACCGTCTCATGCCCATTGTCCCCTTGAACAGAGAATGGGCAGTGCCGGGCGATGACGTCATTGTCTTGTTGATCAGTTGAACACGTCGGATCGTTCACATACAGCATCAGCATCATCTGCTCATTGGAACAAGATAGTCGTCTATCAAATTTAACTGTTTTAACTAACCATTCTCCATCAAAATGGGTAAATCACTGGAATATGAAGAATGTCGTCAGGATCAGGTAATCAAAAATGATAATTTTAGAGCAGATCGCTTGTTTTATTGTTCATTGATTCTTTATTCATGTCTTGAGTTTATCTCGCGCAGATCATTCATTTTGGCTACGGTAATTTAATTATTTATTTCGACTGGATTTCTTGTTAATATGCGTTTTAGCTATAAAGAGTCAGTCTTCCTATTTTCTTTTGGTTTTGACAATTTAGTAGAAGCATTATTAATTTATTATGTTGGACTCTCATTGTCGTAGAAACTAGAAATATATTTCCATGTCGTCCGAGGGGTTCAGACGATAGTTTTTGAGGTATTATTTGATGGGCAAAAAAACATTTTGCCGTCAGGCATTATCAACAAAACGTCAGGGCTACTCGGATTCATTTATTTTACATGTAGCTAAAGATAGGCTGTCTATAGCTGCAAAAATATTTAATATCGAAACGGATAGTTTACATAAATCGATGTATTCTAAATGCTGCGGTCAAAATATATTTTTATTTTAGGTCAACAAAGTTAAGTATATTGCCATTCTTTGTTAATATTTGGATCAGTCTTGCTCTCAGACAAATATCACATTCATGTTACAAATATATGTAGAAAGTCGTCTTCGTTCTGTCCCACGTGGATACATATGCGGGTGAAACACGTGGTTGAAACACGCAGTTTTGTCAAGCTTCCTTGTTTTGAATGTTGTGGCCAACTTTCTAGTTTCAGGCACATCTAGGCCTAACGGGAAGGCCACATTTTGCGGCTTTAACTTGTCTAAAATATCTTTTTACACAAAAAATTATTTAAAATATCTTTTGTTTAAATATTACAGTTTTGTTTTGTCCTCACACAGTTAAACAACACACTATATTTAATCTACAGTTGGATGGTGAAAAGATTAGCATTGTGTTAATAAGTGATTAAGCACTTTTATGAACAAAAATAAAGATGTAAGATTGGCTTCCTGGTCATACTCATAGTATCAGATTTACTCTTCATAGAAAAAAAGTTTCAAATCTGTGGGCTTGTCATTTCAGGAACGTTATAGTAGATAACTTAGTTTCTAAGAGATTTTAACTGGTTTAAACTGGCTAGCTTCTGTTTTGGAGCTAACCTGATAATTTGACCACTCTTTCTATTGGTTACATGTAGGTATGTCGTTAAATTCCAAAATTTAAGTGGTAATGTAGTATACATGAACTTCCATTTTCTTATTCATATTATTTTTAAATGTTATAAGTTTGACAGTGTAGATTTTTTTACAAAGTTAAGTAATAAGATCATTGTTATATTATTGTGCTCCTCCACAACAGTTGGCATTTTCCCAACCTTCTTTTGGCCCATTATCAACATAATTTTACAACTTTACTGTCTAACAGTAAACTGGCTTTTGCTTTGGTGAGTTTTTGGAGGGATAAAACTTGGATTTTTATAGTTATAGTTTTTATAGTGGTGTTTTTATTAACGTTATATGCATTCTTTGTTAAAAAAAATTTTTAAAAATCACCAAGCTGTCAATGACTCCATGTACTTATGAACTACATTTTAGTTCCATGGATCGTGTGACATGGTGTTGTCTTCTCTTTGTTGTTTGTCTCGTAAAGTTTGAATTTGTTCAAAATTTAACTGAAAATTTATTTTTCTTTTCTTATTTAAGGCAGTTATAAGTGGTAAAAAGCTGTCATTTTCTAGCGATTCCAGCATGGGTAGTTCTGACAGTGATGAAAATAAGCAAAGAGGTAACTGGACTGGCCGGTTAGATTTTATTCTCTCCTGTATTGGATTTGCTGTTGGCCTTGGAAACATATGGAGATTCCCTTACTTGTGTTATAAGAGTGGAGGAGGTAATGTTATAATTCTAACATTTTTTTGTTTCTCTTCTGGTATAACAGTTTTTTGTTTTTTTTTAAAATAAAATTCACTGAAGGTTGTAACCTTTTAACTTTAATACATCTCAAAATTTATGAGGCAGAGCCATCCAAAAATTCACTGGTCTTTTTGTGGAATTTATGTAAGATTATGTATTCGTCTGACAAAATCATTCGTTCTGCTTATTTTTTCTGTGATTTTCTAAGGTAAGGTGGTATTAAAGGTTTACCAATTTTTAAAATAAATTATAGTAGTTAATATTAAGAGTCATTTTTTATTTTTGTACTTTTTATTCTTTAATAATTTTTATAATGTGTTTGAGAAATGATCAGTTCAATCAGATAAGAATCAGTGAAGGTAACCAAATGATGTACGGTAAATATTTTTTGTGTAAGTTGTGTAGCACAGATAAGAGACAGATGCAGTCATACCATATCTTTGTTTGTAGGGGCTTTCCTTATTCCATATGTGACATTTCTCCTGTTATGCGGGATTCCACTCTTTTTCTTGGAGATCTCATATGGCCAATTCTCCAGCTTAAGTCCTGTCACTGTTTGGAAGTTATGCCCTTTATTTAAAGGTAAGTAAATTAAAACTTCTGTGTACATATATTGTTAGGGCTGGCTATTGAGAGAAATATTACTATCACAATAGTATTGTGATAATCCAGATAACTGTTATGATGGTGTTCTACTCTATGGTTGGGTCACTATTATAATAGCTCTATTTGTTTTCATCGGTGTAAATTTGCTATTGCCAATCAGTTGAGCAACAACAATTAAGGTTTGTGGTAGCACTTTGGTTATGTTACCAAACTTAAATGTCTCCTTCATTTTTTTAAAGAAAACTGTGATAATCATATGTACGAGGCATGCATGACAACAGTTTAAAAAAATGACTGAAATTTTTAAGTACTGGTACTTTGGCTGGAGGAAGCTTCATTCAGAGCTGAGAAGATGTGTTATGTTCGAGATTTTTTAATATAGATATCCTTTTACTGTCCCCACAACGGCCACAAGAAAATAGAAATATCCTTAATTTAATGACCAGATAATATAATATCACTGACTTAAAACCCGACTTGTCTGTATGTATGTCCTATTTTCGGGGTTTTCGTTTACCTGCTAAGTGGTCCAATGAGCATAGACCCCAGCAATAACTTTGACAGTGTTTTATTTTAAAATTTGGCTAAATATTGTTTACCTTAAGAAATACTTAATTAAGCAGCTTTATGAATATGAACACTGGTATTTATTTCATTTGTCAAAAAAAACCTGGTTGAAATAAAATAACAATCAAACTGAATTTTTCCTAATCACTTTTTAAAAATCAAACCAAATCATTATCAGAGTGAAATCATAGGTTTTTTACATCATGTGAGCTAACAAACATACATATGTTTTATAGATTCAGAGTAATAATATATTAATGAAAAAATGTTAAATTTGATTTCTGCTTTAACCTACATTGGTTTATATGTCCATGGCTCTATTGTAATCGTGTTCTTTATTCTCAGTTAAATGGGGTAATAAATATGCTGTTTGCTATGTTTTCAGAGCAAGGTTTGTAATATTCTTATCTGATAGCAAGAACATGGCTGTAGCTAGAACTATATTGCATTTAAGAAGCTTTAAAAAATGTTAAGAATTATTGCCAGGGAGTGAATATATTTCGTCTAGTTTAAATGTCTAGACAGGGTCCAGAGGTCTCTGGGTTGACCTTAACATAATAAGGTATTTTGTTATTTCCTTGATGTGAGGCTCAAGCTGGTATTGGGCCTGACCTGATCATTGAGTGTTCTGGTAATTTTCCATCATGTGGTGTGCCTAGACTTTTGTCGATGACTTCATGTAGCCTGCTGCATTCTGATTGGTCAGTATGCGGTTCTCGTCATTGATCTGCAAAGACTGCCAGCACATGTGTTTATTCAGATCAGTTTCTTGTTCACAATATGGGCTTGTAAAATGGCATCAACCACACACACTGTAGAAATTACATTAGACACGATGTCAAAATAACATCTGCCTAAGAAAGAATGAATCAATAATATAATTACTTGTACATATATCTTTTTTTGAATTGGGAAGTGGGAACATGTACATGCATGTTTTATTTTTGTGAGCTGGAACCATTGCTGAAGAGTCCCTTAAAAAATAATTTCAACCTTTTAGCATTGAACCTAGATACACAAGGCGCTATTAAATTTAATCAATATTAGATGACATCATCCCATGGTGAAGGCCTATCTGTAAGCGTTTTAATACGGTGTCAGTTTGTAATTGTGTTTCTAACAATTGGCCCTAGCCTGCTTGAAATAAATATTATAAATTATAATATAGTCAGTTTGAAACCCAATCAATGGTACAATTTTTAGCTCTCCTGTACGAAATAAGATGAGCTTCTGTCATACCCCTGGCGTCGGCATCAGCCATGTAATGGCTTCTATAATAATTATACTCAGGGAATTATTATACTAATTATGCTAATTAGGTGCACAATTTGCGTTAAGCCCTGTATATCCAAATTCAATAGTCCGATTTTCCAAAAAATTTGGTTAAATGTCACACGGCATGAGAGGAGAGGGATATTTCTGTTCAGCTAACAGTATGCATATTAATTACTTTAACAAGCTTTTCAAGTAAATTTGCATTTAACACCATAAATTAACTCCAAATTGAATTGTCTGATTTTCCTAAATTTTTTGTTAAATGTCACACAACAGGAGAGAAGAGGGATATTATCAGTTCAGCTCATTACACCCATATTTATCACTAAAACAAACTTTTCAAGTAAATGTGCAATAAAATTGGTGCTAATAAAACACCATGTGTAAAAATTGAATAGCCTGATTTTTTAAACAAAAATTGACACATTTCCCTTGACATGAGAGGAGAGGGATATGAAGGCAAAAGGAATGCATTCTCTTTCATTGGCGGAACAGGCAAGCTCATTGACAGCCTTGCTGCCAAGTATTTTTGCTTAGGCCTAAAAAAAAATGCTGTGTTTCCTCTAGCGACTTGAAAACAATTAGTCTAGGCAGGCAGGATTTTTTTTTAATTGGGGAAACCAGAAAGCTCCCTCATGGGAAATCTCTTTATTTTAGGTATTGAGGTAGTGGGAAATGATTTGCTGAACAAGGATTGTCTCGAGAAGATTCTTGGTAGTCGCTTGGCTTTTACTGTTAAAAACTTAACATCAAGTGACCACACCACTTGCACTGGGAGCGACTTTATTGTCCTATCATTCTAAAGATATTTGCGCCCACAAGTGTTCACTGCAGCTCTTAACCAAAATTCAGTGTTCTGCAGAGATTTAATTGTAAGCCCAAAACAAGACTGGCAAAACAAACAGTGGACGTATTATGTTATAGTGCTGTCTGTCCATCTGTCCGTCCGTACCACTTTGTCCAGCCCATAACTTTTAAACAAAAACTTTGAAGAAGCTGATACTTTGCACACATGTTCCTCATAACTAGGGGGTGTGTCATGACCTATATCCAAGGTTGCTGAGTCAAGGTCAAGGTCACCATCTCCATTTTACTAAAAACATTGTCCGGCCCATAACTTTTAAACAAAAACTTTGAAGAAGCTTATACTTTGCACAAATGTTTCTTATGGGTAGGGGGTGTGTCATGACCTCTATCCAAGGTCATTGAGTCAAGGTCAAGGTCACCATCCCCATTGTACTAAAAACTTTCTCTGGACC
The DNA here is from genome assembly GCA_031763545.1 of Mopalia muscosa. NCBI lineage: Eukaryota > Metazoa > Mollusca > Polyplacophora > Chitonida > Mopaliidae > Mopalia > Mopalia muscosa. Next base: position 7,203 of record JARFOD010152007.1, on the reverse strand, counting down.
AAAACCAACAACTTGCAGCGGGCGTATCTTGCACCCCTTGAGTGGTGCCCTATTTTTTAGATTATTTTGAATCTAAACTTTATTTGTACTTATATCAGTTATTCTACAGTGTCTTTCTTATATGTACATTTCTACAACACAAGCTTAATTTGCATATTGCAAGCTAAGTTAAAATGTCGGCCTACTAACTGTACTTTGATGTGACACTCACAGGGGTCAATAATAGCAAGTAATTATATAAAGCAGAATTGAGTCCACATGCTTTATAAATATGTCTCTATGTTTTTAGGTGAAATATAACATTGAAGTTCCATCTCGAAACGGTACACTGACCTGTAGTTGTTACACTGAAGAAGCTGTCACCTTGGTAACAGTTGTACCTTTCGAGGTAACCATCAACCTTAATAATATGAAGGTAGGTTATTACAAGGGGAGATAATTCATTTTTAGCCTTATCTGTGGTTTTAAAAAATTGGGATTTTTAGAAATTTCATATTAAGCATCTAATATTTCTATATTTTATGGGATTTTTTTTTTCTCGACGTTTCAATGCATTAAATTGTAACATTCTTTTAAGCTGCCTTTCTTTCTTTAAGTTTACTGAATTGTTACCCAGGAAAATATCAAAGTTTTTGAAAATCTCCACTAACTTCACAACAAATATAAAGTTAAGGCAGAGATATTTTTCTCTTATTTTTTTTAAAATGTCCTTTAAAATGCCCTATCCATTTTTCACTTATTGCAAATATTTTCTACATTTTTTGCTACCCTTTTCAATTTAGTTTGAACAGATTGAGGTTGTCCACTCTAAAGTACCATTCCTCATCATGCCAGAAATCAGATGTACATCTCCCTGGCAAGTGGAAATGTGTAACAGTGAGATAACTGTGGTAAGTTAATATGAACATCGGGTGAAATATTCTGAGGGGCTCAGAATATAGTTTATGTTTTATTTCCTGCCAGACAAGAAACTCTTGGCTGTAAATATACATTTTTTCTTTTTCTCTTCAACAGCCATAAGGCCTAAAAAAAAAATGTTTTGTTTCCTCGAACGGCTTGAAAAAAATTAGGCTAGGCAGGCAGGATTTTTTTGATTTTTTTGATTTTTTTGTCAACGTACAGAACAGTAGATATGAAATAAAACTTTTACAGATGCTTGCATGACCCCAAAACATTACAAAAAATGAGTTTGCTATCAAAATATGCTATTTTGTGAAGGTCTTTTGAAAGCCAATAAAAACGTTAGACTCAGAGCTATTTTGTAGGGTCGGTCGGGTTAAAGGAAACAAGACATTTTCTTTTTTAGGTCTAACCTTCTTTGGAATGCACAAATACAATACACAAGGACTAACAAATTGATCTCATGATTACATGCTCTCATATGTAGTTTTTTGTTTGTTTTTTTCATTTCCTTACACTGGCATAGGGATGTTACTTCATTAATATCTGTGAATCCTCTCATGTTCTACATAATTTCCCAGAGACAAGTATCTACATAGATCTTTTTCTAGAGTTGTTATGGGTAACTTACAGACATCTGAGCCGGTGTATATGTCCTCTGATTTCACTGCTTTGTCATTGGTTAAAAATTATTATGATTTGGAACTCTTTCTCCTTTTTTTCAGAATGACCATGTTGCTGTTGATAGTTTTCAGTCACAGATAAAAGATGGTAAAGTTTTAAAACATTTCTTTCATTATGATTACTTTACAAGTGTCTTACATGTAAATGTTTTTAAATACCTAGCATCGGAAAGCATTGAATTGTCCTAATCAGAGCCGTAGTTAGGAATTACTATTATTTTGAATTTAATTACATGTCTTCAGTTGTTGATACTTTATGAGAAGACAGCAGGTAAGAATCTTGTTCCTATTTGACATTGTATAAATATCATGCTTTTCAGTGTCAGCTGAGGTTGAAGGGGGGGTGTTTTATAAAAATGTGCAATTTTTCTGACAAACAGCTGGAATGCTGGAAGTGTCATTTTATCAGTCCAGCTTAAACCCCAATCAAACAAACAATCCTTTCAAATCTGTGTATCATTTGTTTTATTTATTTGATTTGACAGTTTGTTTGAAGAAATCTGAGTGTGCAGCTGAATGTATTTGTTTGTCTGTAATGGATACACCTCTCACAACATTAAACCTGGGCTCATTCACAATCTACTGGAAAAGGTAAAGCATAAAAACATACAAACTATTTCAGATTTTTAAGATTAAAGTCTTATTTTAATTTTGAGGAAAAAGGATTTTCTAAGCATTATGACAAGAGATTGATGGCCAAATAATATTTATTTAAATATTTTGGGGAAAAGCTTGGATACTCAGTGTTATCTTTATACAAATGTGGTGAAGATCCAATTCTTTCCTTTTTTCGGGAAAAAAATTACCGAAATAGGGTTGTTAATCCACTGAATGTACTTATAATAACTACAAATTCATTAATTTATTAAGTATACTGATTATCTGAAAATTGTGAAAAATCTGAGAGGTTTTTTTCTATCCAACCGCTAGGAAGAGGTATTAAAAGTCAATATATATCTTTCATAAAACATAACTAAGACTCATCGGCGAAATATGAGGCACCCTTTTGATGTTTACACAATTCTTTGTAAAATGTAACAACAATAAACTGTTCTGTCTACGTTACATGTCCAAGCGGGTACCAAAATATTTTTATATTGTGTACAGTCAGATACTTGGGCATACCAAATATATCAGTCAATGATAAATGAAATACCCTTTAATTACCACCTTAAACTTCAGTTTAAGTTCAAATAATAAAGAAAAAGAAATATCACAATAACAAGGGAAGAAAATCCCGGGATATCACCTTCATGTATTAAAAGTAATAAATTGTATCGCATTTTATGTTATATGCACTAATAATTGGATGTATCATTTAAAATACTGGGTATATATATTTTTTTCTCTCTTTTAGAAAAAATGCTGATGATAAAACCCCTGTAGTGTCGTCAAAGTTCTCACTGCCCACGGTAATAATTGAACACATTCCAATCAGTGTAGACTTAGACATCCCGGCGTTTGGTAATGTGAAGTCTCTACTGCCTCTAGCGTATTGTATCACAAATAGGACGGCTTACTTACAGGACGTGGAAATCACCATTGAACCAAATGACAACTTCATGTTTGCTGGAAATAAACAGGTTTGTGGGTTTTTTTTCACTTTAAAAAAAACCGTGTTCAAGCACAGTTAATTACCTTAAAAAAATGGCCATGCATGATGGTCACTTTATTGCACAACACGAAACAGTTCTACTCATATTTCAAAGTCCTTTAATTTAATTCTTTACTTAATAATATTTAAGTAGGATGGGCCACAGTCTATGACTACAAAAGCTTATAGTAAAAGAGAAATGACAAGTAACTTGACTTTGTACATTTTTGCTGTATATTGTTACAAGCTTTTGAAGAATAACTTACTGCGTCAGGTATATGGTATATTAATGGTAATGTCAGGTATAATAACCAGTAAGTTATTCTCCGAAAGCTGGTTACAATATTCAACAAAAAATGTACAAAGTCGCATTGTCATTTCTTTGTTAAGTTTTATCAAACCACTCCATAATCGAGTAATAATAAAAAGAATAGACAAACAAAAACAAATGTACAATAACTTAAATACTTGAAATGGTAATGGTATACTTGTAGTCGACAACATATACAATTATTTTACAGATAAGTAGTTTAGTACTTAGTTCCAAAGCTTTCTGTAGTTTGTATGTTACAGTGGAGATAATCCATGTTATCATCTAGATTTATTTTTTTGTTTGTTTGAATGGGGTTTAATGTTGAACTCAAGGGTATTTCATTTATATGACAACAGATTGTCCACTTCACACGGTTCCTAGCCTCACTGCAGTGGTAAACTTGATTTAAACCTCATAAAAACCACCCCTGTGATTGCTGGAGCCACATCGTGTGACTCACTCATATACCGGATGATTGACAGATGAACTCGATCTTGTGAACCATCTAGATTTAAATCAGTTGATCCAGTAATGAGTATTTGTGTCAAATATTCTGAACAATATTTAATGAATACGGACTTGTGAACTCTAGCAGTGTCTTTATCAATACTGTTGTGATCCTTTTATTGCCTTCAGTGCATACATCGCTATCAGTCAAACAAAAGACTTCAGTTCTCACTGAGCAAAACGACCATTCTTTTTTTTTTTCTCTTTGATCTTCCTCTGTCAATACCAGGGAGTCAAATGGTGTGGCTCCAACAATTGCAGGGGAGGTTTTTACAAGGTAACCTGCCTGTTTTCCTCTGTTTTATAAGCAAGGAAGACAATCTGCTGTCATACAAGTGAAATACCATTGAGTACAGCCTCAACCAAACAAAACCATTGATATTCTACATTTTAAATTTTTACACCTTGAAGAAAAAAAAAATGTTCTTAAACTTAAGTAGGTAAAAATTTCAACAGATCTATGAGTATATTCAATGCTTATTCTTTTCAACAGACGCATTTCAGGGTGCTACCAAACAGTGAATACACTTTGACCTATAACCTATACCCTTTGACCCCGGGTCATGTGATGTTGCCAAAACTTCATGTCAATATGACCAGGTATCCAGGAGCCCTGGATGAAGTGATTCCTAAAATGTTACCTTCACATATATTTATCAAGGTCAGTATTGAATAATTCTTCATATATGTTTTTTGTAAATTGAACGTTATATTTCTTATTTACCTCCTACATATATATGGTATGAAAACGCCAGAATACAACTGATATATTTGGCTGTAACAAACAATGAAAACTATCTATTGACACATCCAGATCAACATTTTTCTAGTTTTTTGTCTACAATTGAGTGGTACTCAGGCCCAGTTCACTTGTTTCCCTGTTAAACAATTATCTGGTCTTGCTGTAACTTGTATCTATTAAAACAACCGTTTGCTTACCAAAGCAGTTCAAAATTTTAAACTGTTTTTCTTTCAGCCAAGAGCAAAGACAAGAAGCACAGCATCATAAATTTGATGCAGAGGAAAGAAAAACGTCACTGTTTGAACCAAAACTAATCATGTAGCGTTGATGGCAGTCTGGGTCAATTGTATTAAATTCGGCTGAATTAAGAATGATTAACGATTTAAGTAATAATGAGGTCATTTGCTCTGGTAATTTACCTGCATTCTTTGGGCTTCTTCACCATGCTTCGCATAATGTGTCTTGTTAATAATTGATGTGACATCTATAGTCATTTCTTTCACCCCATTGGTTCAGTACATAAAACCCAAACTAGTCTACTGGGTAAAGTACTACAAATTTTCCAATAATTGTCTTCATTGTAATTATGCCAATTAACTGTATAAATGTGTATTTATATGTATGTGTGCAAATTTAATGGTGTAATTCTATTCATCAATTTTATAAAGTGAAAATAGCTGTAACTTCGCAAGAGCAAAAATACTGCATGAAACTAAAACTTTTTGTATGATTCACTGGCGTGTTATGAAAAAAAGAAAGGAAATTTTCCTTCCAAAAAGGCTATAGCTTTTCCATATGTCTTTTCTATGTTACTTGGTGTGGTGTTATGATACATACAGATGTGTCGTTTATATTTTAAGGTCAAGCAAAGTCATCCGCTTGTGCTATGACCTTCACAAGTGTCAACGGTTAAACCAATGGTTGGCTGTGATATATTCTGTTCATCTTACTAGTATTCACCAGGGGCCAGCCTGAAAGATGATTATACATGTAGTCTCTGACAGCAATTATAGACGCTGACAGCCGATAAGTGATTAACCTTTATCATGGCGCACACCCTTGTATAGCAGATAAAATTGAATAGCTTTTTTCGAGCAACCAGCACCAGTGGTATTTATTATGACAAATATATCAAATAATATAAAATGTGAATATGGAAATAAATTATTTGAAATGATTCTATTGTTAAATTTCATGGTTGGACTGAATATATAGTCACAAGTGTGAATCTTGCTGTTTTGCCAGAAGCTTCTATTGCTCGACGTGAATTGTTATGGTTATCAAAACAAATTGCAGACTTCCTCATTCATTGCCTTATGTGTTTTGGTTTCTTCACATTATTGGATAAGTGATTTCCTTGACTTTATGGCTGGGAAGCGGACAGGAGTGAAATAGCCGTAAGAAGCTATTTTTTAATGAAACCAATTGCAAATCATCCAGTGAATTTTTCACTGTTTTTCAATTCTCTAGGTATCCACCGTTTGGGACTATCTATAAAATAAAAACATTCTCTCTTAACATGTATAACAAATAAATAATTTTGGCTATTTTTCAATTCTCTAGGTATCCACCATTTGAGACTACCTTTAACATAAAAACATTATCTCTTAATATGTATAACAAATAAATAATTTTGACTATTTTTTTTTTTAACTTTTTTTTTTTTAAACAAAGCAAAACCAAAGTTATAATGCTTATTATTGTGTTTAATGTTCATATCAAATTAAAAAATCATTTCATCAAACAAAATAAAATTGATGATAATAAATTCAGCACATGATGGGTTCAACTTAGTGGACTAATTAAGCAATTGTGATTTAGCCCATCAGCACAAAAGATATAGTGCATCAACTAATTCAGCACATTAGATATGGCCCATTACTTAATTCAACACTTGAACTTTTTCAGCATATTATTTGTTTTAGTCTGTGGACTAATTTAACACATGTGATATAGCCCATCAACTAATTCAGCCCATGATGTGATGTTGCACAAACTTATTCCACACATAATTATCATTGTAGCACATTATGTAATCAACTACATTTAAAACATTGTTTACAAAATAGTTTTACAGCTATAATTTGTTGGAGACACAGTGACATAATTGGAACACGAACAAAATTAACAGGTGAATAAATTAAGTTATTTTGGCAAAATCTCACTTTTGTACGTACATCTAACATTGTAGTTTGCTACACGATTTGAATGTATTGACATTGAATATAACTATGATACAGCTTGAATATAATTTTTGTAACTTAATTAAAATAATACACATATTATAATTTTTTTCATCTAGATAATTCTAGTCAACTTGTGTTTGTTTGTTTGTTTGATTGGTGTTTAACGTCCTACTCAAGGGTATTTCACTTATATGATGACATACAAAAATACAGAACATCACAAACAAATCTGCTTCCCGTTACCCTTTAGCTCAGCGAACACCAGGGCAACAGAAAGC
>JARFOD010151996.1:0-12450 GCA_031763545.1 Mopalia muscosa | reverse complement strand
AGTTTGACAGTAGATGTGTGTTGTAGAGGGTCCAGTACTTCGCTGTTATCTAAGCTACACAGTCAACACAAAGTTACCTGCCTACATGAACCTCATACATTCACAACTCTTACATCTTGTATGTAGTCATTGTTTCCATGGGTCTTAAAGATGGTTCTCATGGGTGGTTTCAATGGATGTTGGAGTTGATTTCCATGGGTGTTAAAGTTGATTTCCATGAATGTTGAATGTGATTGTTATGGGTGTTGAAGGGGGAAACTGATTTCCATGTGTGTTGAAGATGGTTTCCATGGGTGTTGAAGGGGGTTACCATGGGTGTTGAAGGTGGTTTCCATGAGTGTTAAAGGTGGTTTCCATGGTTGTTGAAGGAGATTACCATGGGTGTTGAAGGTGATTCCCATGGGTGTTGAAGGTGAAAACTGATTTTCACCTGTTGAAGGTGATTTCCATGGGTGTTAAAGGTGGTTGGCATGGGTGTTGAAAGTGGTTTCCATGGTATAGCGTATAATCCAATAAAATAGTCCAGTTTATATTTATACTTTTCTACTGTATTTACAATTGTCATGTTTATAATACAACGCTTTATGACTCCATATCTTGTAATGTACTGTAATCATCAGTGTAATGTTCCAGACCATGATTCCTTACTCACACATCAGGGGATAGTGGGTTTTTTTTTTTTGCTACTTATAAAATGGCTAACTAGCCCCACTTGTTTATTAAATTCTGTGGTTCAAATGTGTTTGTAGTTTGTATGTTTTTTAACTGTGAATCTCTACTCCACCTTGTATGATAACAAAAACATGTGAGTGGAAAAATAGAACCAATATCTTTTTGTTCTGGGATATTTTTATATGACCCCTGCTGCTACTTCGTGTTCTTTCGGTCATGTTTCTGATGTAGATGTAACTCAGCTGTTTACCATATGTTTGAAGCTTGAATCCAAACCGGAAGAAGTGGCTAAACACTTCCTTAACACATGGATCATTGAATACTGATGGGACCCTATTTTTAGAAATATGACACATGCTTTTAAACAGTACTTCAGTTAACGATTATGAAACTAAGTCCCATTTGAAAAAGCCCCACTAAAGATGCATTTCCTCTGCTTTCTTTGCTTACAGGAGGAACAAAAAGCCAGGTTGAAAGCTGAGAAAATTCGAATAGCACTGGAAAAAATTAAAGAAGCTAAAATTAGAAAGGTAAGTGATAATCTGATTTTAACCTGATTACAGATGTAGTTTAATGAAACAGCTTCATAAGAAGACGTTCTGTCACAAATTGTTTTGATAAATAATAATCATGATAAAAACAATATGTTTTATGGATGGCACATGCTTGGGTTGCTCCTTAGCTCCAAGGTTTTCTTAGGGCCCTCGGCCGTTATGAGGCAAGGTGCCGTGTAAAGTGGAGAATCTGTCATATAAGTGAAATACCCTTGAGTATGACTTTTAATCCCAATCAAACCAACCTAGACTTTTTTTGAACAAAGGTTCAGTGGAAGGAGTACTACGTGTACCTAGACATCTTTCTTACATAATGTTATATTATAGCAGAAGTCTGAATCCAGCCTTACCCAGTCTCAACGGCATTGTGACTTTCAGTGAACATTCATAGTACCATTTGACTCAATGGGCGAGAAATGGGTGATTTCGTTTGTTTGGTACAATTTGGGTAAAAACGGGTAAAATATAACCTTCGAAAAATCGGTAGAAACAGCATTAGTATGATTTACCCATGATTCCACATTCAATTCATGTCCTTAAAGGTTTCTCTATGTCTCCCTAGGGGGCGCTTTTTCATCAATCAGCGCTGGTTTGGTCACAATGCTGTTGAGACTGGGTAATGGCTGGTTTCATACTTCTGCTTGATAGACTTCTGATTGTTTATACTAGACCGCTTTGTGTATGCCTGAACTTTGGAAGTAGTCAGTTGGGTTGCAGCAAACTAAGCAATTTTGGTATTTCTTATCAACACCGACAAACACATTAATAGTAATTATACAGTGACCAGCGAATGACTTTTGCAAAGATGTTCGAAAGTAAAGAAACAAAACTAAGAAAGGAATTAAAACAATAAGTACATGTATATGATAGGACTTGTTTGAATTCTGGACTAGCTTGAGGTTTTACATGACCTAAACACTAATATTTTAACCATTACCTGGCAGTGATCTCTGAAAGGAATAAAAATTAGATGACCTGATCAAGCTTATGGTTTACCATCAGAATGAGCAATATATTTTGTCACATTTGGAAACTCTTTAAGACCACCCTTATCACGCATGGCAAGGGAAACAACTCTTAAGCGACAACAAACTCTATAAGAGGAGTTATCTCCCCTTAACTATCTCTTTACCCCTTGCAGTTGTGGTGAGGAAAGTAAAATAAAGACTGGTCATAATTTATTGTTTTAAACTGTAATGTTTTGTTCCTTTTGTTTTCAATTTTTAGTTATTTGTACGAGCGTTCACTCAAGATGGTAGCAGTAAAAGTATTTTGGTTGATGAGAAAATGACTGTGGGCATGGTGTGTAATGTACTGGCTGAGAAAAATCACATCCGACTGAGTGACAGAATGACGGTAGTAGAACAGCTTCCTGAACTCTATATGGGTAAGCTATTATATTCCTTATTAGTGTGGTCTTTTCTCAGAAGAAAGAGTCAACATTTATACAGTAACTCAAGCTTGTACATGTATAATCCGTCTTAGTGAGATATCCTCTCTGTAGAAAGAGTTTAGATTTATTCAATAACTCAATTTTGATCCTGTTTAAAATTCAGATTCTTATTTGGAAGAAATATTATAGCAGAGAATTATATTGAGTGTTTTTTTGTATTTATATTCCCGGTGGATATAGGTGTTCTCTTCATCCGACTCCTATCTAATTCTAAGTTCCTGACAAATACAATTCATAACTGTACAAGACAAACTAGTTTTGTGCTGTCTGGATATTGAGTATAAAGAACTTTGATACTAAAATGTCTCTTTTCAATTTAGGCTTCTGTAGCTATGCATCTGCTTGTAGTTACATAAACCTGCCTTCTTTTGTAGCCTGAAGTAAGGATTAAAACAACCATTCTCTTTTATACCCTTTTCATTTGTACATTTACCTCAGTCAGTGAACCAATCAGAATTATTCTTCTAAAAATTAGTTTGTCATTGACCATCATATTGTTTGTTTCAGAGAGGATACTTGAGGACCATGATTCATTGGTGGAGAATATGGTCATGTGGACAAGGGACTCTAAAAATAAAATACTTTATGAGGAACGGGCTGAAAAATATGATCTCTTTAGGAACCCAGAAGTAGGTGTAATTATTGTACACAAGTAGTGTAATAACAAACATTATTGAATTCCTGTTTACTTGATGTTTCAACACTCTTGATGATGAAGAAATAAAGCGTTCAAACATGGAGGAAACTCGTATATTATGTTAGGCTTGTCAATGAACCATGGGTTTCTGAAGAAAATTATTATTTAGAAATATATATATGGTTAAGTTTGAGGAACTACATTGAATAACGTTAAAAAATAAATAAAGAAAAATAATGTTTACTGTAATATTAAATTCTGTTTTTAAAGTGACCTCTTGCTTTGTATTTTCAGAAGTACTTACTACTCGGTTCATCATCAGAGAAAGGGACATCACTGGATCCCTCTAAAAGGCATAAACTGTTACAGGTAAGTTCCCAGGTTTGTTTCAAATCTTCTCATTTTTAACAGTTCAGGGTCAGTGATTTATCAACAGACCTACAACATTCCACGGTTGATTTAAGGCCATGTGCCACCAACTCTAACCATATTGTTGGCCTCGTTTATTTAAAAAACAATTGAGCCCATGACCGTGGCTCAGTGGTAGCAAGGGTCTCAATTGAGCCTGCAGCCATGGCTCAGTGGTAGCAAGGGCGTTTCCTAAACTAAACCTGCTCGGATTTATCTTTGCTGGGATCGAGTCCACCTGTCGACCATCAGGTTTATGAGCAAGTCACATGTTATGGCTCTGGCAAGCTCGGGGGTGGGTTTTACGAGGTGTCTTCCCAGTTTTCCATTGTAATAAGGCTAGGTGAAGTCTGAAGTGGACAATCCGTCATCATATAAGTGAAATACCCTTGAATATGCTGCTAAACCCCAATCAAACAAACAAACAATCCATCAGTTGTATGTATTTTCATTTCAAATTTTCATATATTAAAGCATAAATTGGTAAATTATGTTACTCTTAGTATAGTAGTTTAATTCTCATGGGCCACCCACTCTAACCATATTTGTTGGCCTTCTTTTATTTATAATTATTTTATACCTCTCCAACTTGAAAAGTTGCTGAAGCCTTCTTTTCAATTTCAAACATGTATTATATGTGTCTGCCTGAGGTGTTGATCTCTAGAATAGAGGTAACGGCCAATTAACAATTTTATTGCAAATATTTGAAAATATTGTAATAACTTGACAGGAGTTTTTTGGCGGTGTTGGAGTCCCTATACCAGAAGTAGAAGGTGTTCTCTATCTAAAGACAGATGGTAAAAAGGCTTGGAAAAAATACTTCTTTGTGCTACGAGGGTCTGGCTTATATTATAATCCAAAAGGAAAAATCAGCAAGGTAGGTTATACAATATGGAGAAAAAAATGGTAAAAAGATTAACATTCGTAAAAAGAATCTATGACAGATTGTCCTTGTGTGTACAGATCGATTGGATTTGTCAAATGGTCTGCCTGGTTCTGATTGAAACCAATGAGATTCTAATCCGACAACTCTCCCTTCATTGCAACTATTTGTGATTTACAAAAACAGCTTTATTTACAGCCTTTGTAGGTCTATTTTCCATATGAAGGGCAATATTAATTTTGTTTATCTAAAAGTCTGGAGATGCAGATTCGATGTGGTTATGGTACATTTCTGTAGTACAACAGAAACCTGATTTGTTTGTTTTGCCTTTGGCTGTTTATTCAACATGCAGTGTGATTTTGACAATGTTTCCTCTTGTCATGGTAAGAAATTGTCGATCTGTTTTCAGGTAGGTGTTTGCCCTCTGGCTAATGGCAGTTTGTTTGACGACTTGCAATGCTGTCTTTTCTTAGCACTTGAGGAAAATTAACTTTCCAACATTATTGAAAAGCTTCACATCTTGGTTATGCTAGTGTCAATTAGTGCTGGAATTCACCTCCGTTATCTAGCCAAAATACCATTAAACATGGCGTAAAACACCAACCAATCAATCAATCATCTAGGGGTGACCTTTTACAAGGTTTCGTCCAGGTTTTTGCTGTATTCAAGTGAGGCAGGGTAAGAAGTGAGTGGGAAATCTGTCATCATATAAGTGAAATAACCATGAGTTCAATGTTAAACCTGAATCAAACAATCAAATGGGGTCTCTGAAATACATTAAGCTGATCTGCCTTCAGAAAGTGAAACATGATATCAAACAATAATCCAGCAAACTAACTCTGTGAGTATGTGATTGTTAGTTAATGCACTATTTTGCATGAAAACCTTTTTGTTTTTCCAGTCTTCCAAAGATTTAAGCTGCCTTATACAATTTGATATGGTAGAAGTTTACAAAGGCCTGGGTTGGAAGAAAAAATACAGTGCTCCGACAGACTACTGCTTTGCTTTAAAGGTAAACTGTTTCAACAAATATTTGTTTTTAAGAAAAGAGCATATGACAATCCATGCCAATTTCATAACATTTATGTGTCAGTCTGATGTTTGCCGTATTGATAAATATATTTAAAATACACTCCTAAATTTGACTCCCAAATTCGCCAACTCTGGATTGTATATTTGACTTGAATGGACCCATCTTTTTTTGCTGAAAAAGAAAACAACCATTTAAGTTTTAAAGCATTTGTATTGGACAGCTTGCAGACAAGCATTGGAGAATTTCTGAATATGAGATTGAATAAACCCAGCAATGAACTGAATGCACTTCAAATTATCACTACGTAACAATTTATGATGGAATGCTGTGTTCATTTATCCTTATAATTACTATATGATCAAGTCTGGCTCTAAAGCAAATATAACAGCATTGTACAATTAACCAAAAACAAAAAAACTTGGAACCAAAATCGACTTGCAAATTAACAAATCATTTATATATTTTAAGAGGTAACAAGGTAACACAAATCATTAAACACTAAATATTGTCCTCAGTTTTTCAATTTATTGCAATTTTTCTTTCAGCACCCCCAAGTACAAAAGAAAACCTCTAAATATATCAGTTACTTATGTGCAGAGAACAAGTCCTCAATGGAAGCCTGGATGATGGGCATTAGGATTGCTAAGGTAATTTTTGTAACAATTATTATCAACACTTTTTAGAAATAGCTGAGATTAGCCAAAGCTTGAGATGGAAAAACTAAAAGAAGCATACTGTTGAAAATAATGAAAGGAACTCAAAAGTATTTGTCACAGACGTTTCTGTTTAATGTGATGAAATAAAAATTTATTTGATAGAACATAACTTTATCAAAATTTGTAAACAATTTTTTTATTGTTTCAGTGTGGGCGACAACTGCTGGAGAATTATGAAAGAGTCCGATCAGATATCATTTCATGGGACAGACGAGAACCATGGACCAATCAAATGATGGAAGGAGAAATTGAACCGGAGGCTCCCCAATCATTTAATCGAGATGACTTAAACGACAGTCGGTTGTCCGTCCCTGAACCTGATAGACATTCAATAATCACTGTGACCAATTGTAGTACAGCCAGCAACTCACCTCGACCAATCAGTTCAAGTACAGAGTTTGATGATGGTATATTCATGTCAGATGGTGCAAACACAATACAACGATCTCCTCATTACCATCAAAATGGTTCCGAGTCACCTCAGAAGACTCCAGTGAAGAGGGTATCATTTAGCACAACTCACTGTGTTATTAATGCTGATTCTTGTGAGGAGTTGGTGCATATGCATCACAGGGATTCCATCACAAGCGCTTCGACTGACACAAGTGACGAGTCAACTTCAAGTGGTGAAGGCAGGTCGCCACATCCACGAGGAAAAATGAGGGCAAAGATTCCTGTCACCACAGAGACCACACGGCAAATATCAGGCATGGTACAGTTAGCAATGGAGAATACCAGTGTCTCTTCGATTGAGGGTACTATTATGGAAAGGAAATCATCTGTATCCAGCTGTGGTTCTGGATCAAACATTGAACGGTCAACAATTCAGAGGCGAAAGTCTGCTCCTCAGTTGCACTCCCCAACCACTCGAGAAATCAAGACAGATATTCATCTGACATCTCCCACTCACCAGATATATGCTCCATTAGCTCAGCCAGCGACACCACCTAGTCCCCACATTGTTTCAAGTCCTCAGAAGATATATGACCAAAGACCAATTAGTTCACCAATGTCTCCCAGCACACAGACACACCAGAAAAGACCTTCCTTATCCAGTCTGCAAGGGGACTCCCGGGGGAGCCCTCCGAGGTCCCCTGTACCAGTAACACCACCAGTACCACCTGCAACACTACCAGGGGTGCCAGTCAAAAAAATGCAATCGAATCCTAATGTGATGTCCTGCCCACCTATAAAAAATCAGACTAGGGCACCAACTCCACCAAAGGTTACATCAAGTCCACAGGCTCCACCTACACCTCCTAAAGGTCATATTAGGAGAACTTCGGGTGGCCCAGTGGTAGTTCCTCCACCAACAGTCCCTGAAATCAGTGCAGCTCCATCACATGAACAAATAAGGATGAATGGGCCAGCTAAGCCTGATGCCAGGGCCTCCTGTGGGATCCCCCCTCCCCCACCACCGGGACAAAGAGTTCTTAGTGCTAATAATGGCAACCCATTGCCGCCAAGTGTAACAGCCGTGTATAATCAACCTTCAGCTTTAAATCATACACAGAGTGCCATTTACAGTGGAATCCCACCATCACCTTGTCAGATGGTGGGAAACATTCCTCCGGCTACATCTCAAATCAATAGTGGCATACCAGCCTCACCTAGTCAAATGTCTGGTGGCATGCCATCGCCACCACATCGGGTGCATGGCACACTGCACTCTCAATCACCATCGCATTCTCCACAACGTATGTATTTGGGCACACCACCACCACCTCCACCATCAGCTAATCAGAAGGGTCCCCCTCCTGCGCCACCTATGAACAAAAATATCAGTATACATCCAGTACCAAGCTTATCAGGTCCTTCTCCGGCAGCACTCGTCAGTAAACCTGTTCAAAGTTCCGGGGCATCTACGGCTCCCCCTCCCCCAGTAGCTGCTAAACCAGGAGCGGGTCCTCCTGTTGCCCCTAAAAAATCTTCCAGCCGACCTGTTCAGTATGCAGTTCCTAAACCTGCTTCAGCACCACCATCACCACCAGTTATTGTGAACAGCGCTAAGTATCCCCAAGAGGATATCATCACCCCAGTTAGTCCAACAGGCTCAGGTCTCCCTTTCCTCGCTGAACTTGCTCAAAAATCCAAACAGCCAAAAGTTGTACCAACTGCTTCTCCCGAATCTAAAGGCAGAATGTGTAATAGCCAGTCTCAACATTTGGAAAAGTCTTCACCTACAAAGGATGGGTCTCATTATGCTCAGCTTCGAGCAGGCATTGCTAAACATTTTGATGGACCGAGAGCCTCTGTGGAAACAAATGTTAATGGATCAGCCAAGCAGACAAATGCTCCTGTTCCAAGTTCTGCTGCTTCTCCCCCACTTGTGCCAAATAAGCCACTATTACGGACAGACTCGAAAGTATCAAATCCACCTCCACCTCCAAGAAGAAGTGAAACAACTCGTCTGTCCACGCGTGGGCCAAAAGGTAAGAGTCTGTCACAGCAGGAGGACAGTCCAACAAGAGAAGTGTCCCCCCAGGATGTGCTTTCAAAGAGTTTAGATTCTGAGCCCGTTGATCCCGGGGCTCAGCGGTTACAGAACAAGATGCCAAATGGTCTTGGAAAGCCAGCACAGCTAGATGGCATTTTACCAATAGAAGATCTCCCACCCCCTCCCCCAGAACTGCTTGAAGGTCTACCCCCTAGTCCTGGCTTTCAGCCAGCCCCAGGTAAAAAACCCAAACCGCCTCCCCCACCCCCAAAACGAAATAAAGACACTCAGCTGACATGTTCTTAGTGCAAGAAACAATGTACAAACCGTGTTTATTATTATATATAGCATATTACTGTTGGTGTTTTTAAAATGTGGTTTGTGAAAAGAAAGGACTTTTCAATGAAATTGTTAAGACTTGATACCTTATCACAGAGGTAAAACAGTGAAGAGATGTTTCTTCTGTTTCATGTGTGTGCCATGTATTTATTTGTACCCTGACAAGCGGGTATTTAGTGTGTCATAATAGTCAATCTGTCTTATTTATACCCACTCTATGTAGGTGAGTGAAACGTTCAATGACAATGCTGAAAGTGTATTCCTTATCACATACACTGCTCTTCTCTTGGGATGAAAATAGGAAGCAGAGTGTATGTTTGTTTTCCTGTGCTTGACAAGGTGACATCATTTGTGCTGATTATAAACAAGTCTGTGTTGACAACTGGTAATATAAACAAAATATGTTGATAGTCTGTCCTAGAGCTGTGGTGTGTTGCTGAACAAAACTTTCTTAACAAGTACTTAACTTGCATATTGCATATATATGTATGTTTGTTTTAGTCAATATTACATCTATATGTAGTCTTAAGTGAACTGTGTCTGCATCATATCTAATGGTGATAGAAATGCTTATTGTATATACAAACATCTATCATTGAAACTTCTTATTTTAGGACAAAGCTACTTTTCTACTTTTTTATCCAAATGCCTTAAAAATTTTCTTCTATAGTTTCATCTCTAAAAGCATTTTATTTCCCTGGTCATAATAACGTGTTTCATCATCCAATAATTGACTGAAATCAAATTATCTCCTCCTATTAATACTTTCATAGATTTGAAGATACTTGTGGTCATTTTCTACAGATTAAGTGCTGATTTTTTCATTGTAAAATGTCTTACCTGATTCAACTGTCGTTTATTCTTCTAGATCTAAAAATCCTGAAGAAAGAGCATATTTTGACCAAAACTTAATAGTGTTGAAATTAAGCAAAACGGACTTAAAAATTACCATTGCTGTAAAATGGTTTTGTTATGGTCCTCTCACAGATGCCCTCTGGCTAGGAGGAGTATGTTTGGATAATAACAATGCCGTCTTTACTTAGCACTGGAGGAGTTCAATTTCTAATATTATCAAAACACTTGATTGCACTTCACATTTGATGGTTGTGCTAGTGTCAATTATTGTTAAAATACACCTCCATCATACAGGTAAAAATCCTTACTCATGGCGTAAAACATTAATCAATAAATCAATCCTCTCACAGATGGCCAAAATCTAATCCTTTGTTCCCTTTACAAAATAGTTAAGAGAAAACATATCTCAAGGTTCTGAAGAACATGTTATAAGATCCTTTCTCCAAGTTTATTAAGATGGCATTATCCTAAAGGATAGCAGATATATTTCCCCTGCTCAGTAAGCTTAAATAACAGCATTTGCCTTGATGTAACATTTAATAGTGAAGTAACAACTTGCTCATTGAGACTATAGTAATGTAGTTCTTTCCATCATACATGTTTCATCCATCGCCTGGTATAATACCATCAGTCATTGCTTTAATACTGGCGTCCATTGGTGCTATTATATAACATCTTGCTTATTAAGCTATGTAACTGTTTTATTTCGTGTCATGTAACACCAAGTTTAGACAATCTTCAGTAGAAGCTAATCGCCTGTAGTGAAGTATCTACCTGCCAATGCTTGGAATTGAGTTATAGTCATGGGTCATGAGTTGATTATACCATGCTCAGGTGAGATGTTTATTAGAGTGACAAAGGCATTATAAGAATACTATTGTATAAAAATTATTATATGATGTAACTTTACAGGCCAATTTATTATACTTTCATTTTGGATTTTGGTTTTTCTAGAGGAATACTCATTTACATTAATTCTATTGAGCTCACCATTTGTAAATCTTTACATCAGATATTTTCTTTGTAATTTTTGGGCATAATTTGCACCAATTTAAATACTACTGTATAATATATTAATATTTTTATGCTGTTTCTTTTTTAACAACATACATATAATTGGGCCAAAAAATTGATAGCAGCATTATGTTTTTTAATAGAAGAATTTGAATTGATGTAGTGTGTAGCCAATCTTGTCCACTAAACTTAATATACGTTATGTAACTCTAGTCATTGTATGGTGGGCATTGTGTTCTACCTTGCCTTGTAGATTTGTAAATAAATTGTCAATTCCTTAAGCATTTTACTTCAAAAAGAAATAGTAAGAGCTATTAATATGTTCATGTAGAACTGGGTGTATAATTTTTGTCTAGCTCCTTGCCAATGTTTACTCTGAAAAATAAGTTTATTTAAAATAATAGATAATTATTTAGAACACCGTTTTGCTGCTTCATAGTAAATTTGGTTACAAATCAATGCCACGCTTTCATTTTTTCCTGTTGATATTAATTGAAACACACTTATCTGAAATCCAGCGGTTTCTTTGTAAACGGTGAATTAATGGGAGTATAGTAATGTAAAAAAAGGGGTGTTGCAGGCGAAACTCCCATTCTGACCATTAATGAGCTGAGGAAGAATGGCTGACATTTTAGTGCTGAATGTATTGTATTAGCATACTATAAATACAACAATGTCTGTGTATATGCTGTGGCAACCTTTTGGTGCTGTTCGTTTGCTTGTTTCAGGTGGGGAGGCAGTCTCCTGTAGCTCTTGTAATCTACAGGACCCTGTAACCTTATCGTAGGAGTGGGTTGCGTATACCACATTGAACGGCGCTGTTAAGAAATAATTAAAATACAGACAACTGTGTAGTTCAGGCCTTACTTGTTAATTTCTAGCTAAATTTGGTATGCTGACCAAGTAATTTAGCAAAATATGTCTATGGTAGCAGTATTATATCAGTCTGGTGCCTGTAACTCAGAAGTCAGATTTTGAATAGGAAAGCAAATTGAAATACATGTATTCGTACTAGTGTTTTGCTTAAGTCAGAGTTTTTGTGCCATGATCCTGACCAATCATAGCTGAACTTTTCCCAAAATAACCCCTAGTGCTGGTCGTTAATTCTTTTCTAAAAACAGCAAATAAATGCTTATTTTTATTATATGTATGCTCCTTTTTCATTGAATACACGGATTCTTGTAGCGTGTCCAGGTGGAACCCTCTGGTTCTATTGATATACATTACATCTAGGTTAGACCTCCCCAGCTCAATCAGATGAACAGGTAGCTGTTGTCAATCGTTTCTAAAATGGAATGCTGTAAATGTGCCTTGTTTTTGCATTATTGCTTTATACTTGGAGGAACAACGAATGCATAATGTCTGGGTCTCATTTTAGTCGTCTGGCACTTGTTTTGACACATTTTTATCGATGTCGAACGTGCGCTGGCGGGGGGGGGGGGGGGGGGG
>JARFOD010151985.1:0-12450 GCA_031763545.1 Mopalia muscosa | reverse complement strand
TACTGGAGCTTAGGATCACAACTGTCTTTTTTATATTATTCTCATGGTGACATCTGCTATTTGGTCCTTGTGTAGTATTGATTTTAGCCCTTTCTGTCTCTACAAGTTGTTTGAATTTTTTAACATGAGTTTCTTTGATGTGCACGTGTCTCCTTCTTGTGGATTCTTGTTGTAATGAGTCGTATTTGCAGTAGTCATCCAATTCTAGTTTCTGGTGGATGGTAGACCTGGTTTCTCTTATGCCAGGATGTAGTCTGTGCTTATTGGATCTATGGTGACTGCCTCTTTCTAGGAGTAACTTTTGGCTGGCTGTTTTTATAATTTTTTTTCGTTCGGTGGGACTGTACTGGTGAAATTAATTGTATTCCTTTCGGAATAATGGAGTTGTCACGGCAGCGCAGAAGAAAATTAATGTTGTTGTTGACTTGAGTTAATTTGGCTTCATCTCTCTTTAATTTGTTCATCAGGGTAATAGTCTCGTCTCCATATCGACGTTTGATATAACTTTTGAACGACATTTAGAAGTGGAGTAACATAATTATACAATTTCTGGATAACCACTTCTTGTCACAGTTTGTGATACAACACTTTCAGATGATACAACAGATCGGCATCTATCCACAAAGCCAACTGCCAAACTGGAGCGTCAACTCGGAACTTTCCTCAAAGAACTTGAAGACAGCGAACAGATAAGTAAAGATTTTATTACACCCTAAACCCATCCCATCCTAAACCCCCATATGCTAGAGCTACAGTCAAAGTCCATAAAAATCCTGTGGAAATCAGGCTACTTGTTTGCTCCAGAGACACAGTATTTTATGAATCTGCAAGGTATTTAACCAAACTACTTGCCCCATTAAGTATTGAAGCCTCTTCACACATTAGAGATTCAGCTGAACTATGTGAAAAGATCAAAAATATTCGGCCAGTAGGACGACTGATAAGCTACGATGTAGTGGATTAATTCGCTAATATACCTTTTGATGAGGCCCTCCAAATTCTACATGACCGATTATTAGAAATCCACTCATCACTGAACACCACCTTATCCGTCATTAAAATCATCGAATTAACCCGAATGTGCCGAGTACAACCTATTTCACTTGGGACAACAACCCCTATGAACAAATCCATGGCCTACCCATGGGCTCACCTTTATCACTACCCATAACAGAAGTGTTCATGTTTCACTTTGAAACAGAACCCCTAAAATCAGCCCCAGTGATACGTACATGTTGGCTACGTAAAGTTGATGACAAACTTGTGATGCTGGGCCCTAATGACAGTGAAATAAACTTCTTAAACCATCTAAACCGCAAACACCCCCATATAAAGTTCACCGTGAAAAAAAGAGGAAAATGAACAATTCTCATTTCTAGATACACTACTCAACTGGAGCACGGGTAGCATTGTCACATCTGTGTATCGTAAACCAACTTACACAGATCAATATATCCACCATAAGTCCAATCACCTACAGAGTGTCAAAACTGGTATAGTACAAACGTTAGCAAAACGAGCATACAACATTTGTGACCAAGAGTATATAGATGCTGAACTTTCCCACCTCAACAAAGTATTTACAATCCATAGCATAACCAGTACCCTCCCAGCACAGTTCAGAAAGCTATAAACAACATCCAATCGCCTCCTACTACTAGACAAATTCAGGATTCACCTGTAAGGATTTCCATTCCATACATGGGGCAAACCAGCTGGCAAATAAAACGGACCATACAACAAGCCCTTCTTAGTGATGTGTCTTTCTCTGCAGGATCCACTTTAAAATCAGCTATAGGAGCTACTGGTAAAATTGGGGAAGTAAAGAAGGACTCTAAAGGCTATGTCTATAAAATTAATTGTGATTGTGGCCAGTCATATAAAGAACAAATTTGCCGATCACTCTGTGCAAATCAAGGAGCACCAGGCAGCAGCCCGCAATAGCACACTGGAAAAGTCTGCAGTGGCTGAACACCTATCCCTTCATCCCAATCACTCCGGTCTATGGGGCAATGTCAACATAATTTCTGCAATAACTTCTACAAGTGGAAGAAACGTATGCTACGCGAGGCGCTAAACATTAATAATCTGGGTTCTAATATTGGTTACCCCTTTCCTACCCCCCCCCCCCCGCACCCCTCCCGTACCTCATTCACTTACTGTCTATATTATAGCCCTATCAAAGGCATCACCACTGACCATGCTACATCTGTTTTCTATCCTTATATAATTTATCAGGTAGCATGTATGTGTATCATATATGAATTTCATATTACTAATTGCGTCTTTTTCACAGATTCCGTCTACATTCTTACATATCTACAAACTATTAGAATTTATTTTTATTTTTCTTCATCATTATCTCTATTTCATTACACTATGGTGCCAGCACAGATTATTTCTTTCTTTACTCCAGACAGTATATTACTTAGGTAGTTACTTTGGAACTTAATCCTCTTATTTTACATGTAGCATGTTGATGTCTTATCTATGATTATGGTCCTACTGCCCACTAGACTGTGTTTATTCAACTACTTTATAATACTGGTATATAGCTTCTACCTCTACTAGTCATTTACACCTGATGAAGATATAGGCATATGTATCGAAATGTGTGTTCTATCACAAAACAAGAAGTGGTAATCCTGAAATTGTATAATTATGTTACTCTACTTCTAAATGTCGTTCAAAACTTATAAAGTTTATTATTGCCTCTATTTTATAGTGCACATACATGTATCAATAAACATAACAGATGATGAGTTTATGTGAGCATATGTTGAGCATAACCAACTTAGCAAGTCGGGTCAGAAGGGTGCCAGTTCACCGGCTAACCATCGCAATACCGTCGACTCACGTTGTGTGTGTTCTCGGTCAGCGTTTAGTCTTCCAATGCAGTTCACTCAGGACAGTCTGCTTGGCAAAAGTGCCTTGTGGCATCTAGAAATCAAACAGCCAGTTCACCGGCGAACCGTCGTTATACCGTCAACTCATATTGTGCGTTTAGTTTTCCAATGCTAAATCAACCCATGGCTTGCTGAGTCGAGTCCGTCTGTCCACCTCAGGCATATGAGTAAGTCATATGAAGCAGTTCCTGCAACTGCTTGGGATGTTTTACGAGGGTTTAGCCGGGTTTTCCGCATTATTTATAAGCAAGGGACAATATGAAGTAGCCCGTCGTCATAAAAGTGAAACACTCTAATGGGCGAACTCAAACCCCTGTCAAATAAACAGACATACGCTTTGAGGATAAAGTCAATAGGGAATAAAAAGTAAACTGCCACAACTGGATTTTTAGAGGAACTATATGCTATATGTTTTTTGACTGATGGAACATAAGCTACAGTTAGAGTACTTCAAATGATAATACTAGTAGTCTCCATTTAGCTGCGTTGTATGTATTGAGCTTACTTTAAGAGAATCATATGTCACAACGGTGCCTAACAAGATAAATGAATGTATTACAATCGATTCTCGTAAAAACGTTGTCTTCGACACCTTGGTTACAGAAAGTCGATGTATGTAAAGTGACAAACCTGTGCAAGTAAAAAAAATATCTTCTGTACCAGCACGTGAACAGCAAGAACTAATGTACGGACAAAGAAACTTCCCGTGCTAGGTCTAAAAGGTTGAATTAACAATGATTACCATACGCAGTTCACTAAGGACAGTCTGCTTGGCAAAAGTGCCTCCTGGCATCTAGAAACCAAACGGATTGCTGTTTGACCGCATAACACACCCTGAGTGTGCCTGGGGGTATTACTGGAGTGTTGTTTTAGTTCAAAGACTTGTCACAGGAGATAAGTGACGGTGTAAACCTACTTGCAAAAAAACAAAATAAAATGAATTTGATCAAGCTTGGCAAAGGAACTTTATGAGTAGTGCATAACAATACCCCATTAAGTTATTGCGCTTAAGTAGTTTGTGCAAGCGAGAAATCGGCTTGAAACATACAAAACTGGTATAATGATACAACAGTGAATATTATAAATAGTGTATGGTGGAATTTATTAATTTTTTCCAACCATCGTAGCTAACACCATATTTAATCGATAGCACTCAAAGAAAAAAATGCCCCTTTTAAACAAAGGAGAATCTGGCCAATAAGGACACGAGTGAATATTCCATAGCGCAGACTTTTGATTTCATAAGTTATTCTACTTATAATGAATATAATGATCGTCCACTTCATAGTGTGCCCTTGCGTAATTACGGATGAAACCTAGTAAAAAACACCTCTGCGATTACCGGAGCCACATCCTGTGACTCACTCATATACCTTAATATGGTCGACATACAGACTCGATTCCGAGAAAGGTACATCGAAGCAGGCGCACACGCTTATCACTAAGCCGCGGCCATGGGCAGACAGACAAGTTTTGAAAATGATTCTTCACTCACCTTGTACCCCTGAACAATTGTCACAAGGAGTCGACACATATCGTATTGTATAGCGTTTTGATAACACTTGGTCAATGAGGTCGACACAAAGCTGTTATCAACCTTGTGTGAAGGTATATTGTCAGAAGAGAAATAACTGCATCAACTTCACATTCATCGCTCATTTAGATATTTGTATTGATAATTTATACCTATTGATCGACAGGCGGACTCGATCACGTGAACGGCACATTGAAGCAGGTTCAGTTTGGGAAGCGCAATCGCTACCACTAAACCACGGGCCCTCAAATTTAACGGGAAGAAAACATCAAAGAAAGTGAGAAGGAATATATAGCCTTGAATTTACAGTTTTGTTTGTTGGGTTCAACGCCGTATATACGGTTATTTCACTCCCATGACGGGTGCCAGCCCAAAGGCCGAGGGAAACCATCCTGTGGCACCAGTGCCAACATATAAAACACATAACAGGATAGATACAGGACCCTCACAGGATAATACAAACATCGCAAACATATCGGCTTCCTCTTCTTCTTTAGTCCAGAAAGCACTACGGCAACACGAAGCTCCCTCCAACCCGTTCAAAAGTTTTGAAAATGGTGTTCTAAGTGAATGGAGAGCGTTCATAATTCCGTAACTTGTTAACTCATGTCAACTGATAACTCATATCGCTTTTTTCTCTATAACATTGACTAATATCCTATAATATTGATAATAATTGCCACTAAATAGCATATACTGTCATTATTTGACACAAAACTATCGTGAATGTGTTTGATGAATATTTATTTACAGAAAACCAATGTTAGAGACAGAACAGCCATGGAATATGCCATGAGAGGTCAACTATGCACGAGTTACCAAAACATCTCTTACTCAGTTATGATCGGTATCAATATATTCAGAGTAATTTTTATCGAAACTGCTAATAACAGACTATATATTAAGTTCATTTAGAGATCGTTGGCCGTATAACCCTACCTCACATTTCCGCGAACTTTATATAGAATTTTGTTCAATATAAATATAGAATATTGCTGTTCGTCTGTTTGTTATAACATGTACGCCAAGTATTCCAAGGCCAGTTAGATTATTCCACGAAGAAAACGTGAAAATATAAATATCTCACACACATAAATACTAAGCTTTATTATATGCCATTTCCCAGTTAGTCTGATATTGTTGTGGTGTATCTTTAACATTTTGTCGCGTATGGATATTGCTGTAAAACAAAAAAATGATGTAGTTGACGACCTCATTAATATGTACAACTGTTTCTTGAGACGGAAAGCACCACACCTGACAATAAAAAACAAGTTTATAAAATGTAAGTATTGCGTACGGTATTTACCGATTATCCAATTCGCGCATGTGTGATACGTAGATATGAATACGTATCTTATATAGACTTTATTATACACTCAATAGAGATACGACGTCCAGCCGTGCGAAGCCTCAAGAAATGTATCACGGCTTGATATTTCTTGTTAGGGGTGCATAGCTTTAGCTTTGCACACCTTTTGTAATCGTTCTGTTTCTTATTATTATTCCTATTATTCTCCCTAATTTTGTTCGCTTTAATTGTAAATATTATTCGTATGGAACATTTTACTTTAAAAAAATCACAAAAGATCCTTATGTACAATTCTTGCCAGTATATGAAGGTCCATGTCGGTTTTGGTATCATTGGATATTTACTGACTATCACGACATATTAAATCACAGTTAGCGCAAAATGCCGTTTGTATGAATGCTGTGAATGGAAAAAAGAAACGAGATCTCCAAACGCACTGGAGGCCATTATTAACATTGCTATGTGTGGTTTATTTTCTTTGGGTTTGTTTTTGTATCGTTTATATTACCTGTTGCAAACGTGTCATAAACCGCGGAGACTACTCTGACATGTCGATATTTAAGAGCTATACGGAATAGGAATCACGCCAGTTCACCCCTATTTTGCGCATATGGCACTTGTACAGTATCCATTTTTTTTACCATTTTGTATTAATTTTAAATAAACATACCGAGTTAAAGGACGTATATAACTAAACTGTTTTAACTGTCTAGTGTTTCTCACGGAGGGTTGACTGACGGACTCGATCCTGTGATCCAACATCGAAGTAGGCTTGGAAAGCCCGCTCGCTAGCAACAAAGCGGCGGGTCATTAATAAAAAAAGTAGTAGTTCCCCACAGTACTTTGGTGCGAAATAGGAATTATTATTATATCACGGTTGCCGAACCGTCGACTGCCATATGTCTTGATTTTTGACTGTTTGATTATCGTTGCATTCTGGGGACAACGGCCTGCCGGCTTACACTGTTTCAACTCGGTTGAAACGGGGACGAAACCTCTATCTTTAATTTTTTTTTAATTTAACAGTGTTTACAGTATTATGATACACAGAAAGTGCTTGACATTTGAAAGAAAGGGGGAACGTATACATTTAAAACACGTATCATAGGACGTGTCATGAAAGAGAAATTAACGATTTGGAAATTGTGCATTATCAAATTTAGCACAAAAGCAGATACGACAGTGAAAGATAGATTGTAGTTTAATCTGTTAATTATTGAATAAAGCCAAGAACAACTTATTTGTGTGATGCCTATTGCTAGACTGATATAAAGAATCACATTTTTTGGCTAAAGTAAAACCCCTCTACGAAATCTGAATCTGAATTAGATAGTAACAATAGGTACTCGAGTTCGCGACACAAAACTTTTGTATGTATTTTTTCGGTTGTAAATTGGACAAACAAAAGAGGTGCCAATACACCCGAAAGATGTACAATTATATCATGAACGTATTTATCTGGTCACGGGAACATTTGGGCATCTAACTAGTCTTTGTATGATTGTACAATAGGTGTAGCCGTGTCTTTGTAGGTTGTGGAAGTTAGCGATTCCCTATATAATACAAGCAATTGTTAAACGGCAGCCATGCAGCCTTGGATACTAATGCACACTTGTGCCATATAAAGGATTACAAGTGGCGGGGAAATCGACGGAAGATCGGTTTCCGTATGGCATTGATGTCTTCCAGACATGTACGAGAGATCAAACGACGACCATTGACATCGCGGCTCGCGTTCAATACAAGACTTTCACATAACGGAATTCCTGTAGCGACCCGAACAAAGTGTAATCAGATCTGACCCAGATTGATCTAGGAATTTCTATAATATGATGCTATTTTATTGTGTATTTCACATTCACCACGAGCTCTATCCTCGTTTAAATATGCTTATTAAACAATTATCGAAAAAAAAGTATGAGCTGTGTGAAATGAAAAAAAAAATAAATAAAAAATTGTCAGGACCATATGTTGATCGTTTTTTCTGAGTCGAATTAGTATTTGTCTCCTTTATTTACCTATACATCTTTCTGCTAATGGTGGAACTAAAAGGTTTGGTGAATTTCATCGGGTCTACTCAGCCTGCGATTCTACTTGTTTGCAGCATAATACATTCGGTCATGTGCAGATTTATATCAACTATAATAATTCAAACATAATCAAGGAGAATGCATCCAAGTATATTCATGTTTCTGGTTTACTGATCAATAATGGCTTATGCGAGTTCCCTCAATATTTATTTGGGGTTTGTTTGGTAAGTTATACTTTTGGAGTACACAATCGTCGCATCAGAAAAAAAGAAGTTCCACACGTGCTAAGACAATATATAATTACTACGCTGTAGACATACTGCCTTTAGGCCGAAGGTACAAGCATCTTCGACAATCGACCATCTTTTTAGGGGCAGGCGGCGAAGGCTTTTTTCACTTGGTAACATGATATATCTATAGTAGAACAAGTGCGCGGACTCTGCATCTATCAATATACGGTTGTGGACCAAAACACCAAAGACAAATCGACGAACAGTCCAAAGATGCCTCTTCACGGTACTTTTCGTTTGCCGAGCGATTTACCTGCTGCGGATTTTTTTATGTATATGTGTGAGGCACACGATATGGCTCCAACTATCGCTAAGAGGTTTTTTCGCGAAATTCTCTCAAGGATTTCTACCCTATTATTGAAGGAATACTGTGAAAGCAATATTTAGTCGCTATATAAGTGAAATTCCCTTGAGTACGACGTTAATCCCCAATCAAACAAAAGCACGCACATATGTCACTACCTTTTGACAATTGCAAAAAACCGAAATAAAAATTTCGACAACTGGATTTCTAGACGAACACTATGTTCTTTTATTTTTAGCTGGGTGGAACATTGGCCACATTTAAAAAAATAATATAATAGTAATAAAATTTATATTAATAATAATAATAAAAATAGCGATGAGTCTTATGAATTCAGCTTACCTTAAGAGATTCAGAACTTACAATGACCTCCAACACAGTAAATGAATGTATTATAATCCATTCTCCTCATAATGTACCAATGTATCAAACACTTCACGCTTGTCTATGGTATTCCACAGTGGTTACTGAAAGTCTCAAGCGGACTGATGAAGAAAAAAACGTATCTGATTCCAGACTAAATGTTTTGTCGAGATATCAACATCTCGTGCCAAGTGACATACATAACTTACTGCTCCGACTTTTGTATCGTATCAGTCTTGACGGCCTTCGATAACTGCCAGAGAATCCTATAGATTACTTTTCACTGGTTAAAATACCATGCTTGTTAGCCACTCCCTGCTCGCTCAGATTCAGATCACTGTTTTTGCTATGAGTTCCCGTCAGCACTTTGGCTCGATAAGCTCATGGTATTAGCGTTGGTGGATTGGCATACCGAAATACTGATCATTCGAAGTTAACAATATCCGCGAAAACGCGTTTCTACTATAATGGCATGACACAAACAAGTGCTAGTTAATTACGTTACTTTCCTTGAATAATGAACTACTTAAACAAATATTTAATGGCATATCGTTTTACAAGTTTCTGTGTTCTAAATATTAATTGAATTACACACTGTTTTCACAAGAATCATTTAAAAGGTGATACAGTCAGCATCTACAGGATACATGTACATCAGTATTTCCTTTTAGATTAACAGGATGAATATATGTCGGAATCTTATCTTATGAATTCATATTTATCATTTATCATATAGCATTTATTATCCCAACAATAACGAAAATACTCATATTTATCATTTGACCTAATTTTGCGCACAGAAACTTTGGCATTCGTGTTACAGACCAAAAGCAGAGATGATTAATTAATTAATTAAGACTTGCCAATTAATCCCCAAGTTTCATACACATATCACCGGTCAAATATCAAGCTCGTGATTTGCAGAATTTTTTTTTTGATTAATACGCCAAAATATTAAGTCATATTTATCATTTAATCAAATATTTTGCTCACAGAAATTTTGGCATTCATGTTGCAGGCCAAACGTGGAGATTCTTAATTAATTAAGTTTTGAATGTTGTAACCTAATACAAATGAATTAGTTTAGATTACACAGAGTAAAAGCGCACTAGATTTTGTAAAATAGATTTATAGTCTCATGGAATAACTTTGGTTTCTTTTTGTATCATTATTTTGTTTATCAACAAATATCTTTTTAAAATCCAAAGTTCATTCATTCATATATATATATATATATATGTTTGTGTAAATTTTTAGTCATTTAAATAATACATATTTTAAAACCAACCGAGCGGTTTTTCGTTTTCAGGGTTTTTTCTTAAGATATCATACAGGTATGTTTTTAGCAAAGACGACAAGCACATATTTATTCGTCAGATCAGAACTAAACATTCCCAATCGATTTAACTCACAGCAATATACGTACGGTATTATTTCCCTTTACCAGTCATGAACACTGGGAAACAGTAATATAATTAGACATGAACAAGAAAGAGCCTCAAAAAGTACCTGTTAGATCTGTAGAATCTGATTGTGAAGTACTACGCCAAGTCTAATTCGATTTGTCACTGGTTGATAAAAGTGAGTAAGGCGAATACATGCACCTAGCTCCTATCCCTGAAAATAACATTATTTTCATGCGATTGTCAGTCATGACTTGTAATCATTAATCTTTCTGATGGTATATCAACCATCTGTGAGCATAATTCAACGCGATGTAACTTATCCAAGATGCACTAGATTGGAAAGTCTTAACCGTCTGCTATATTTGATTGGTGTTTTTTTTTTTTAGTGATTGTTCATGTATTAGACAAGTTGCGGTTTTCTTGACACCCTCCTTCCGTTTACAATGACTAAAACATTTTGTATCCACGAAGTATCGTATAGCTTTTGGAGTAAACTGCGACTTTGAGATAAACCTGAGCCATCACGTTCTCCCCATTATGCCTCACCGCGGAGCTCTACTATTCGCAGCAGTTGCGAGAAAAGCCGGATTCTTAAATGTGTCAAAATAAAAAGGGTCTCTTTGTAGATTTAAGAAAAAAAATGTGTTGGTAATTATAAAAAAGAGGCCCATTGGCAGGCATCTTTGTGTCATCATTAAATCTTCCCGGCTGTTTTACACTTGTAGTTTGCCGGACGCCGGAAGCACAATTTACGGCAATCAAACGAATACCACGTTCCTGATTTATGACCGAGTTGATATTACGCTTTATAATGAGGTTACACGACTGTCACATGTTGGGTTAGGGACACCAACAGACTCCATTAAATTTATATTTGTTTCGGGTCTGCCTCATGTACTCGGATGAGCATATATGACGTCACATCACACACAGAGAACACAGGAACAACAAATGGACTGGACAACAATTTATTATGGACATCAGGGAAACATCGTAAACAACATCGGATCGGTAGGCCTGCTGGACACGGGACATGGTCTCAGAAAGGAAGCATATAAAAATGGCTAACACCACTTTAGACACGTGGCCGCCTGCATTCCGCAAGGCTTCAGGGTACGTTCCTGACAAAGAAAAGAAGACCTCTGGTTAACACTGGCGCATGTATATACCCGTTAATGTACAAAGCAATCAAGTTCAGAGAGTATAAAAACAATAGGAATTTTGTCATACACATACCTGACAACAAGTCAGAAACTCGCTTGGGTTTAGCCGCCCAGACTAACGTGGGCCAACCGGACTATATCCGTTCAATAAACAAAGAGAATGAAAAACTGAACCACCGAAGCTTAAATAACCAAGGAAACAATAGAGAAAGTAATGTGACAAAGAATAGCAACGGCGATATGAAAATATAATGGCCAACATTAATAGGAAAGGTATTGAGTTTTCAATGTCAAAATAAATCCATATCTATCGACATCGATTACTTATTATGTGTGTCGATAGATAAATTTAAACCTATTAATTATTTATTGATACATGGAAATTTGGTCTTTGGTTACACATTGTATCACACCCATTTATTTTTAAAAAACCAAACCTGTTTAACACATTTGTAATCATATCATATATGCATGCCAGCTTTTCCTTTAGATGTGAATAATTTCATTTCAGGGTTATTTTGTTTTAAATGCATCGACTACAATATGAGGACCAGTAGCACCTCACTTAATACACGTTTGCCAGTAGATCAAGCATGTAGAGATGACGACCAAAAGAATATGAAATATGAAAAGTGTACTGCTGAACAGACGAAATGCGTTAAGACATATGTGGAAGCTTCTGTAAAATGTAAGTCAGCAAAAGTTCGAGTGGATTTGAAAGGCAGATAAATGTTAATCTCACTTATAAGAGGCTATAAACTATATAGACCCTGATAAAAAATAAATGCCCGTTTTCTCTATGATTGCCAGGACAGGATTAACCTTTAAACATCAAATTAAAATCTTAATTTTAATTAAAAGGAAATGATCTTTAATTGAGCCTAGAAAAGTGTACATGTACAATTTTAAATACAAACTTTAATATATGGAATTTGATGGACTTAGTTTCAAAAGTGTATGTGAACCAAGGGATCCCTGTTTCCAAAGATCGATGGCGTCCAGATGCTGTCTGTATGCATGTATTGCGATACATTACCTTTGATGTCTTTCTCAGTAATATACTTGATTAAGTGCCGGAACGGTTGTGATTTGTATGATGATTTGTCACAAACTTTTGTTGATTTGATTTTAAGATTTGGGAC
>JARFOD010151974.1:0-12452 GCA_031763545.1 Mopalia muscosa | reverse complement strand
ATGTAATTGATCTGTGGACCTTTCACTAATTGGTTTGTGGTAATAGTCAGCAGGTAGTCAGTCGAGGTGAGATAATCCTGTTAATCCCTTCCGTCCTTTGATATGCATAATCTTTGAAGCACGCATTTTACAATTTAAATCTAAAAAAAAACATTCTAAAATAATACATTTTTTTGTCAAACTTTTTGCATTGTCAAGATTATAAAAAGAAGATTTCAGAAAGGCAAAAAAAAAAAAAAGTCGAAAAGTCCTTAAAAACACCTAGTCCTGTCCAGCTGCTCTTTGCTCTTCTGTTCTTCTATATATTCTCCTCTGTGTTGAGATTTCTACTAATGCAGTTGTTGTTTTCTTAGAAGAGACACAAAGATTGGTTCCGTGGAAGGAGAGAACCAATGTGTGGATGTGCTCGCTCCAAGACTCTTGATTGGAAGCTGAATTCATGCGGGGATAGAAAAGCATTTATCTGTGAATTCAGAGCTAAGGGAGATGAGCAAGTTACAGGTAAACTGATAAAAATATCTCCTCACTACATTCATTCCAAGCCGAAAAGTTTGTGATGTCTTTATGAGTGTTCTCTATTTGTCCTGTGATGTTTTTGTTTATTGTCACGCCATCATGTGAGTAAAATAATCTTGAGTACGCCTTTAAACCCCAAGTACATGTTTCTTTAACAGGATAGAGTCCTCTTGTCTGTCTCTTTTCAAGAGGCAGTCACACGAGATGGCTCCTGCAATCTGTTATCATATGAGTAACATACCCTTGAGTGTGATGTTAAAAATCAATCAAACTAATAATTTGTGATAACATTAGATTAAATCAATACATAATTTTCTTTTGTGTTATTCACACTATTTTTATGTTGGAACTATCACCTGTATATTACAATTATCTGTTGATCTGCAACAGTGTTTGACTTCATCATGTACACTGTTTGTCATTATAACATCAAGTAAGGTATAATGAATAATATAATTGTGTTTTTTTTTTCAGTTGATTGTCCAGAAAATTGGGAGGCTTATGGAAGCATGTGTTACCTCATGGAAACAAACAAACTTGGATTTAATGATGCCCGTGCTAACTGTCAGTTGTATGGTGCTGATCTTCTATCCGTTGGTTCATCGGATGAAAATGAATTTGTATCCGAACTTGTGTAAGTGGATTGATCTTTGTAAAACACAACAATATTAAAGTGAAAAACAACTGACTTTGCCTCAACTAGGCATAGACTACCACAGCCTTCCGCTGTGCTCATCATCATTATCTCATTCACTACCACCGGTCAACTCAGCACAGACTACCACAGCCTCCCGCTGTGCCCATCCCACTTATCTCATTCACTACCACAGGTCAACCAATAACAGGCTACCTAATTCACGCAACAACACAGTTGCATTCTTAAGCCAGACACCCTGAGTCTTTACGTCTTAACTTGGAAGGGTATAAATACAAGATTTTACTTGGAGTTAACCGAAAAAGTTGTGTTTTGAACTGGAAACAATTTAAGAAATGTGTATTTTGGACTGTCAGCTTTATTTACACTTATTCCACCTTAGACTGTATGTACACATTTGTTATTTTCAGGAGAAAACATGTAGGTCGCTCACGAACTGCCACCTGGATCGGTTTAACAGACCAAGAGAAAGAAACTGAATGGGAGTTCCTTGATGGAACAGACTGGAAAGTAAGAGAAGCTCTTCTATAATTATTATTTAATAAACTTAAATTACAGAAAAACATTTATATAACCAATTATATAAACATTTTGTATATCAAGAGATATAATATTTTTTTTATTCATACTGAACATATATATCAACAACGGACCTTTGGATAAGAGAAGTACAATTGACAAATATTCCAACAGAGAACAGATATGTAACAGAAGTCTTAAGTAGTGGACCTGTATTAATGTATCTTAATTTGTCAGATAGGATTCCAGTACAATCTGTTGAACTGATAATTGTAGGCGAATATGTGAAACATGGATCTTTTAATATAATATTGTTCCAAACACCACTTCTGTTCCGTATTCTTAAAATAAAAACCTTCCAAGTTGGGAAGTTCTTTGTATTCACCGAGCTAGCGGCTTCCATACTGCTGCACACAACAGTTATGTTGACATCTGACTTTTAGCTATATCTGACTACTGGTCACCAAAGTGAACTTGTGCCAAGAATAATTGTGCATGAGATCAGCAGTTCTGTTTACCTTGCTGTTTATTCTGAAGATCCCTCAAATTTGTTTATGACATTTGCTGGTTTTGCTTTGCAAAATATCACACAAGTATCACACAAACTTGCCAGATAACAAAGACGTATGAAATCAACAGTGACTGATTTTGTGTAATCTCACTTGAAATGCACTTTTATACAAACCTAAAATCAACATCAATGAGGGAAAACTAAATATTAGATTTCATAATGTCACTTTTGACTTACATTGGAAGAACATGTATTCTATGGTAGATGATTTATACTAACTTCAATTAAGCTTGTCTCTATAAACGTGTTATTTAAGGTCTTCAGTTGCTGGACCCCTTGGGCTCAAAATAAACCAATTTTTTTCGTGGATAAAAAAGTTGGGAATTCAAGTATATGTTGGTTAAAAAAAATAATTAAAAAATTCTAATTTAGTTTTCCCTTGATCATATAATCAACTCGCAAAACTTTAATTGACAATTTCTGGCACAATTTCTGATTCATTGAAGGAGCCATAGGGAAGTGATTGACATACATGCCAAGCAAAAAAGTTGATCTGTATAATCATGTTGATTTATACCACTGTGGCACAGGTACCGTGCTTCCCTGTAAAGTCATCCTGATCAATACGATAAAGGCTTGGGGTCTATGTAATTTTGTATAGAAATAATTAAAACACCCATTTCTTGTGTACTTCAGGCATTTTTCAATTCAACTAGGCCATGTTGTACTCATTTTTTGACTGTATATGTTAAATTTCTGGTTTGGTCACTTCAGTGAGTTTCTCTTGTGATTGTTGCAGGCATTCCCAAATTGGGAATTCCCTCACGATCCAGTGAGACCTGACAATGATGACTGTGCTGCCATGTATTCTACAAGGTCAAACAAACTCATGTGGAGGGACACGGACTGCAACGGCCAAAAATACTACATGTGTAAAGCCAAGCCAAGTGACATCAAGAGCTATGGATGTAAGTTTAAATACAGAAATGGATATGTGTTTCTTGATGATTATCGTCTATAGCAGTTGTGGATGATTTGTTGGGGCCTACTCTGGATATGTGTTTCTTGATGATTATCGTCTATAGCAGTTGTGGATGGTTTGTTGGGGCCTACTCTGGTGTTTGTTGAACTAAGGGAAAACACATTGCTGATCTGTTACAGTATAGTGCTGTATACATTTTTATACATTGATGAGTTATTACAGTGTACTGCTGGCTATATAGATTTGTACACATTGTTGATCTGATTTATTCAGAGATAAAATTTTGGAAACAACAAAAATAATGTTATAAAGCAGTATGACTTTAAATGTCTAAAACAGTTTTAAATCCAATTACAATTAAAAGAGTTAGGGCTCTCAAAGCATAGCCCTCATCTGCAAAATATATTTTTTATGTATAAAACATGACAAACCAGTGTGCAAGTTAATCCATAATTGCTAAATGGTTTACTTACTGATATTAAGGCCAAAGCAAAAATGACAATTTTTGTTAAGATGTAAATTTTAATTTATAATGACATTGATTATTAAAATCTGTTCTCTTCTGGTCTTTGATAGGTAACACAGGTACCACAAAATGTCCGCGTAACGCTCGCTGTCAGTCCGGCCGTGGTGGATCTATCTGTGTGTGTAACTATGGTTATACTGCCACAATCAAGGAGGGAGAACTCGTCTCTTGTGACAGTAAGTCATATTATCACACCAACATGTCATTAATTGTGATCTTACACAGTCTAACCACATTAACTAGTTAGTGCTTGTGACAATAAAGAAGAAAACCAAAGAAAATGAAATCAAACAGATGTATTAATATATAGTTTTATTTGTCTACATTATTAATTTATTTGATCAGAAAGTAAGAAAGATTTTGAATTGTACTGAATCAGTTTGTGATAAGTTGTTGTTATAATCCTCATTTATTTTAGTTGATCAGTAAGAGGAAAGATTTTGAATTGTACTGAAACAGTTTGTGATAAGTTGTTGTTGTAATCCTCAGAGTCTGCAATCTGCCATGTGGATGGAGATCCTCATTTCACTACATTTGATGGCCTCAGATTAGATTTCCAAGGACCCTGTCGTTACACGATTGCTAAGCCATGTAGTGCTGATCCCACTGGAGAGAGCACCTTTAATGTGACCGTTCAGAACGAATACCGTTACAATAACTATCGTGTTACCTGGATAAAGACTGTCTATGTGGAGGCTTATGGAGTAGAAGTAGCACTTCTACATGATAGGCAATTGAAGGTAATAAAACCTATATACGGTATTCAACTTTGCATTCAGAGTCGGGCACTTTTTTTTTTAAAAATCTCCTGGTCATGCAAATCCTCCACCAATTTACAAAACTCACATTTGGCTTCGCATTTTTCTTTTCAAATGTGTGCTGTTGTTAACTTCATGGTGCATTGGGGTAACAAAAGCAGGTTTCTTCTTGCTCTTTCATCTTTCTGTCCTGTCATCATTATAATTGTATGGGGCATCTGCACCTTTTATCAAGGGCTTTCATCTGCTTCTGAAATGAAGCCCTATGATTATGGGGGAATGAATTTGTGGACTTGCTAAATGGAATGGCTTATTCCATGTCGAAAGTAAGTGCTTAAATCAGACTGCCAATTGCCAAATTGACAATCCTCCTTGTTGTGTGTCAAGCAGACCTACTGTATATGAAAGAATGTCTCAAACTAACTAGGCTTTTACAGGGTTTCCTTTCTGACAGGAAAGTGCTGTGGAAAGCACCCCCCCCCCCAAAAAGGTAACATGATTATATAATTGTGATAATTCTCAATAATTTCTAGGTAAATGGTGATCACAGGCATGCTGGCGTTGAATTGGCAGAGGGGAAAATCAAAACAGAACTAGAAGGTTGCAGGACTTTGGTGGTGACGTTAGTTGGTAAGAATCTTCCAGTTACCCATATATCAACTGTAGAGATGATTTTTCACTTCTAGCTCTTAATAGACTATCCTTAAGACTTTATTGTGCTATTTGTGTTGAATATGTCAACTTGCAGCATTCAGTCTAGCCCAGCATTTCCAGTAATAAGTGGCTCCATGTTATGCACTCTTCAATTGACAGGGAAATTGCGAGTTTGGCATTTACAAACATGAAGGAAATTTTTTCATTTCCGTTCATTAATCGGAAAACAAATTTATAGACAAATTAATTCCAGTTGACATCCATGGCAGCCAGGTCATAGTTATTTGGCTGGATGAAATCTTGAGGTTTTAATACTCCACTGTATTTTAGTGGAATTCCCTTAATGAGGACAACTTCCAAACAGACTATCAGTTTTGGCGTTTTACTGACTCTTGTCTCTTTATACAGATTTGGGTGTGCGAGTATCTTTTGAAAACGACAGAAAACTTCGTATTGAAATTCCTGGACGCTATTACAATAAGATGTGTGGAATTTGTGGTAATTTCAATGAAGATAAAGATGATGACAAATACCTGGCCTACACTACTGAACAAGGTGACTACACCGAAGTGGGCAATAGCTGGGTGACTAATACCCACCCGGATGACATTGACGACTACGAAGGACTGGGTGATGTAGAGTAAGTACTTTCTTTCAGTATTGAAGTATGGGCTTGGTTGTATTTCAATTTTTTTAAATTTTCATTTATTAAACTTATACCTCATTCAGGTAAGGTAATATTAAGGCAGCTGTGCATTTTACAGTTTGGATCTCTATGCCCAGGAAGAGCCTGAAAATAAACAAATCTGAATTTGAATTCTGATTCAACCCACTGTTGTATTCACACATTTGACTGCAGGAAAGGGAAATTTATTACTGAGTACTGCACCAGTTCATTAACAATCAATATATTGCAAAGTACTAAAGCTCCATTAACCTGTTGGTCGACAGACATTTTGTTAATCCTCTGATTCATTAATCAAGTGCATTGACAACACATTTGGTTAATCCTGTGATCTTCCCATCTCATGGGTTGACAAAAGTTTTTTGCTAATCCTGTGATCTTCACATCTCATGTTTTGACAAAAGCCTTTTGTTAATCCTGTGATCCTCTCCTCTCATGGGTTGACAAAAGGCTTTTTGATTTACCTGTGGGTTGACAAAAACTTTTTTTCTATACTTCTAGTGGATTTACAAGGCATTTTGCTGATGCTATGATCGACTTATTTGGGGGATGAGAAAAGCTTTTCGCTAATCCAATGATCCATTCTTTCAGTGGGTTGACAAAAGATTTTGAATAATGCTTTGATCCACTCATCTGATGGATTTACAAAACATTTTGTTAATGTTCTTGTGGGTTAAGTAAAGTGTTTTGCGAAATTCCTCTTCCCTGTGGATTAACCAAACAAATTACTCATTGTCAGATCCATAGTTATTTTGTGTAAGGGCAATACCCATAATATAAGATGTTAATTAGTACTAGGAATGTAGGTTGGTCGGTGTGTAAGGGCAATACACATAATATAAGATGTTAATTAGTACTAGGAATACATGTAGGTTGGTCGGTGTGTAAGGGCAATACCCATAATATAAGATGTTAATTAGTACTAGGAATACATGTACATGTAGGTTGGTCAGTGTGAGTACATAAGATGTTTGTCACCAACATGCAATTCCTTGTAATAAGATGCCCTGTCTACTGTTTTTGCCCCAAACAAATGAAGAAGCCAACAGAGTATATACAATGTGTATGATTGTTTGTTTTATACAGTTGTTCAGCTGTGATTGAGGTGCCAGAAACTGATTCTTGTGGGGAGGAAGAAAAGTCTGTGTACAGAGGAATTGAAAGATGTGGCTGGTTATTACATAGCCGTTTCCAGAAGGGTCGAGAAGTTCTTAACCCGGGTACATTTATTGAAGCTTGTGTCTTTGATCTGTGTGCGGGTATGACCGTGGAAGAAACT
This sequence comes from Mopalia muscosa, assembly GCA_031763545.1. NCBI lineage: Eukaryota > Metazoa > Mollusca > Polyplacophora > Chitonida > Mopaliidae > Mopalia > Mopalia muscosa. Next base: position 5,367 of record JARFOD010151974.1, on the reverse strand, counting down.
ATGTGTAGTTATGCTGCAAGTTATGCCATGGAGTGTGAACAGAGAGGTGTTCGGTTACTATGGAGAGAAGGAACACCATGTGGTAAGTCTCAGCCAATATAATCTTACTTCAGCATCTCTTTGTGATAATGTTGTCGGTAGATTGATAAATTATGACCACACCTTGAAATGACTCTAGACTGTAACGTCTGTGTAAGCTTGCTAAGAAAGACATTGAGTGAAAGCCACATTATTGCGGGATGCATCTGCTATATTTATCTTCTGTATATCCTTTGTCTTTAAGCATGGAAGCAATATGTCCAAATAAAATTCGCAGTGTATCATAAGAGAAAAATATAACTTTGAGATTTATCATTTATTCTCAAAAATAAAAAGAAATATACACAGTGCTAATAATTTCCAAAGATTTTAACTGATATATATTGTTAAAACTTTATCTGGAGATGTCTGTAGGTGTATCTAGAGCATTAATGATTCATCAGTTTACATTGTTTTAATTGACAGCCCTGTGCCAGAGTTTTTTATTAATATATTCACAGTGTATTTGAAAATGGATCCTTATGTCCAGTTAATACATGTTTTGGTCTGTAGAATAGTGCTGATATGACTGAGCCTTGTGTAGGATATACATGTAATCACCGTGTCCCACCGTGCTCGTAGGCAAATTAACACAACAGTGAATAAGTGTGCTATAATAACCATGCAGTAACGGTTAATTACATCTAATAAAATGAACTCTTCAGTTAGATTTAACTGTGTTTATGATAATATTCCCAAGTCTCTTTTTTCTTATCTGTTTTCAGCTCCACTGTGTCCAGAGAACTCCGAGTTCAAATCATCCACCTCTGCCTGCCCTGATACCTGTCAGAACCCTAGAGCTTCTGCATGCTGTAGGCGTGGAGAAACTGAGGGTTGTGAATGTATCACAGGATTCTTACTTAGTGGCAACAAGTGTGTGCCATCTAATGAATGTGGATGTATGGACATGCCATCAGAAATTTATAGACAGGTAAAATATCTCGATTACTGTCATATATGTTATACCCAAGCAGACCTGCATATGAGGAGTATTTTGGAGTATTTTATGTGCAAAATGTATGTAGAATACACCGATATGACATTAATGTACACACAGAAATTAAAATTATTTTATTACGCATACAGTTGAACCCACTTTCATGCATAACCAAAATGCCACGTGTTTTTCTGCAATAACTGATCTATTTGATAAACCGTGCTGATGGAAAAGGAAATAGGTTATCTCCCTTTACTCTGAATTGTGTTGACTTGAAAACCAATCAATCTAATTCTGATTAAAATCAGATAAAACATTGTCTTTATTCTTATAAATCCGAAGGAAATTGTGATATGCCAAACTTTTTAGTGACCAAACTTTTGTATTTACCGGCTTGCAATGCCTCAATGACTTGCACTTTGCCTGCCAAAGGTAAATGTTTGTGTCTGGACAAGTTTAGACTTAAAGTGAACGACAACTGTCATTTTAATGATCTGAGATTGCTTCGGCTGATGTTTCCTTGAGTTTGTGAGTTAAGCCACTACATGTATAGCTGAAAGCCAATGTAATACATCAATGTTCATTTTTTTTATCAGAAATTTTGTTTTAATCACAACATTTTAGGCTTTGCTCTTGTATAGGCTTCTTGTGGTTTCAACTTTGATCCAACTGTTATCATTCTAGTTCTAATCTTAAAAGCAGATCATGCCTTTGTGTATGTAATTGTTGTAAAGCCCTTGTCTATGCTTGTTTATTATTAAATTTAAGCCGTTTTCAAAACAGATTAAAAAGCCGGTGGGAACAGCGACACACCTTGGCTCTCGCCGATATTGGACTTGTCTGAATGCAGTCAACAGCACGCTTGCGGCCATTACAAACATGTTGTCTTATGCAATTATAGAATGTTAGGGTGGTTAAAACCACAATGATGCTATGCTTATATACGATTTATTCCTTTAAACGATATGCACAAAAGGGAACTTTTTAACATTGAGTTAGATACATAATGGTGTGGTACTTTGAGTTTCTATGTTTTAATTCAGATTATTTATTTAACCGACTTGTGTATAGAGCTAAAGGGGAACAGGAAGTCAATCTATTTATTGTGTCTGTATTTGTTTGTTGCCAGTGGTGTCTAGGGTGGTTTCCTTCACCCGTTTGGTTGGCATGTCGTCCTATAAGTGAAATACCCTTGAGTACGATGTTAAACCCAAAGAAAGGAAATAATCATTTTGTGTAGGGACAAGAGCACTTCTATTAAATGTTGTCTGAACATGGAGAATAATGCGGTTGTTTTTGTATTAGGCAGGAGATGTGTGGACAGATGGAAGATGTGAACACAGATACACCTGTCAGGCTGATGGAAACATTCTCCAGGAAGATATCAGTTGTCTTGATATTGCCAGCTGTAAGAAAAATCATTTTGGTAAACAAGCGTGTCATTGTGATCGAGGTTATGAAGGAGATGGTATTACAGAATGCAAAGGTATATTTATTTTTCTCAAATATATATCAATAACACCGTAACATTTCAAATAGGCTTTTGTTTTAGTTATTGTTAAGGTAGCATACCACAGCAAAAATGTTGAAAATAAACAAACAACTTTTGTCTAATGATAGTTTTATATACTTTTATAACACTCTAATATCATGGTCTCATGGTAGTTTCTAAACTTTTATAGCACACTAATATCATGGTCTCATGGTAGTTTGTTATACTTTTATAACACACTAATATCATGGTGTCATGGTAAGTTGTTATACTTTTATAACACACTAATATCATGTTCTCATGGTACTTTGTTATACTTTTATAACACACTAATATCATGTTCTCATGGTAGTTCATTATATTTTTATAACACACTAATATCATGTTCTCATGGTAGTTTGTTATACTTTTATAACACTCTAATATCATGGTCTCATGGTAGTTTGTTATACTTTTATAACACACTAATATCATGTTCTCATGGTAGTTTGTTATACTTTTATAACACACTAATATCATGGTCTCATGGTACATGTAGTTTGTTATACTTTTATTACACACTAATATCATGGTCTCATGGTACATGTAGTTTGTTATACTTTTGTTACACACTAATATCATGGTCTCATGGTAGTTTGTTATACTTTTATTACACACTAATATCATGGTCTCATGGTCGTTTGTTATACCTTTATAACACACTTATATCATGTTCTCATGGTAGTTTGTTATACTTTTATTACACTCTAATATCGTGTTCTCATGGTAGTTTGTTATACTTTTATAACACACTAATATCATGGTCTCATGGTAGTTTGTTATACCTTCATAACACACTTATATCATGTTCTCATGGTAGTTTGTTATACTTTTATTACACTCTAATATCATGGTCTCATGGTAGTTTGTTATACTTTTATTACACATTAATATCATGGTCTCATGGTAGTTTGTTATACTTTTATTACACACTAATATCATGGTCTCATGGTAGTTTGTTATACTTTTATTACACACTAATCGACCAAAATGTATATGAGGGAGTCACACAAATTTGTGCCAGCAATCGTGGGTGTGGTTTTTATGAGGTTTCTTCCAGTTTTCCACTGTATTTAAGCAAGTAACAGCGTGAGGTGGACAATCTATCGTTTTATATGTGAAATACCCTTTAGTTAGGCATTAAAGCCCAATCAAACAAATAAACAATCTTATTACACTCTAATATCTGGGTCTCATGGTAGTATATGGTCTACTTTTATACTATTTTAATCTCATGGTTAGTTAAGTTGATTAAATATAAGCATACAGCTTATTGGTATACATTAATGATAGATTTGCACTCTATAGTGTATAACATGCTTGATTTATGTCAACCTAGTACCTAAGATAACATATTGAACTAATCTTTTATTTACGTAATAAAAGAAAAATGTTCAGAAAAAACACATGTAGTAACTGTTTGGAGTGTATTTATAACACCCGTGAAAAACATTAAAAGAAATATATTAACCTGAACAGAAAATTATTTGATAGATATTTGATTACAATAATAAATTTATGTCTGCCTGGCGGATTCTTTTAGGAGTGCTTAGTTTTGCAAGAACAAGTGCTCCCCTTAAAACACTGACTGATATTACACAATAGACAAAGAGTTAAGCACTAAGTATTTACAAACTGTGTATCTGTAAACATACAGTAGCTCATAGTATATTTCACTTCATTTCCTTCTGGCAATTAAGTTCTTCAGTAACACTGTAATACAAATCATAGTCTAGTGGCAATTTAGTATTCTCCAATAACACTGTAATACAAATCATATTTTAACTTTAAAATTTAAAAATGGCTTGTGTTTTTTTTCTTCTTAATATTGTGTCAATTGTTAACCTATATTTGTTGTTATGTGCAGATATTGATGAATGTGCTGCCAGGCACAACCCATGTGGTCGCGATGGAACTTGTAACAACACACCTGGTAGCTATGACTGTGAAGTCAACTGTGATGAAGGATACGAAGCACGTAGAGGAAGATGTCGTGGTGAGTTTTTTTAGGTTCTTGTATAGCTGGAGTCAGTCCAGAGAATGCTGTTAGCCAATGAGGATCTCTATCACATACATTGTAATTCGTTCTTTTATGTATCAACTTGGGTTCCATCATACTCTGCATGTTGTTTGTGATTTTAGACCCGAAACATTTCTATTCTGTATGTTGTGGATTTCAGAAATTAGTTAAATGTGAGGCTAGAGTGATAAATAAAGAGCATTATTCTTTTATTTGATCATTTCTGAAAACTGTAATTAATGTTTCAGATATCAATGAATGTCGCTCTGCTGATAAAGGAGGCTGTTCTCACATCTGTGTCAATCGCCGGGGTTCTTTTTACTGTGAATGCCCACTTGGCATGACGCTAGGGGATGACGGTAAAACCTGCAATCGTAAGTGTCTAGTTCATATCCATTTATCCATCTAGGCTATGTACATCAGAAAAAACCTTTTGTGAAGATATTCCAAAGGATAGCCATATTTATAAGTTTGTCAATTTTGCGAATATTGTTCTTATTAAGGCTTTCTCTGTAGTCTTTTGTTTTCAGCTCACTTCTGTGAGACACTACACTTTAATAAGTTCATGTGAAATATATACAATCTACAAAAGGCCCTTGTGCAGTCCTTCACCTCTCTTACTTTGCGCCCTCACCTGCTGATAGTATTTCAAAATATTTTTTCTGGATTCCAAATCCTGGATTATTAACTGGTCATAAGGATATATATGTATACAGTGAAACTTGTGCCCACCGACACCCCACGGGACCATAGAAATATGTCGGATTAGACAGTGTGTCGGTATGTCAGGGGTGGCACCCT